>NW_006498404.1:2425264-2446734 GCF_000471905.2 Amborella trichopoda
CGTACGTAGTACGTAGTATATATAGTACGTACTACGTAAGTTAAAGTAAGTATATCTCTATATATTACTACTACTATATATATATATATATATATATATATATATATATATATATATATAAACCCTTTTTCCATAAACCTTGCCTCCAACAAACCATCATTGCCCCAGTTGGACCAAACGCGTCAAGAGGCAAGACAGACTTAGAGTGATCTGACTTCGGAACCTTCCCAAAGGGAAGGCTCCGATGTTGCCCCAATAGCCACCAAAACCCTCCCAAAAGTCCAATGGCGAAGCACCGAAGGCACTTAAGTCACTGAACATGCAGCCCATAAGACCAGAAGCCTGACGCCATTCCCCTTGACACCCAACTTCGGACCTCCCTTTAAGTTATAAATGACTAGAAGTCTAGCAGCAGTGCCAATGCTGTCAGCTCCATTTCAACTAGCGGCCTCAAGACCTCCACCAGGTGGGAAACAACCTGATCAACATGATTGAGATGACACATTGACAAATCAGCCTGTACGCGCTGACATGGCAGACCCGTATTGACACGTTAGACGTTAGTACGGCCTATGGTTGTCTAATTTATATTGGACGAAGGTACAACCATAACGGCGTACTAGTTAGTATCTTGCGACACTCCAAATGCCGCCAACGCTAGTGGGAATAGCTTCAAGCAGTGATTGGTCCATCAAATCCAGACCAAAGTTACCAGAGTCGCACTACCAATGGGTGACCCATTGCATAGCGCGACTCAATTGATGGATGCTATGAGCATTCTTTGGCGTGCTTTGGGCGTATCGCATGACCAAACATTGATGTTATGGGGCGTGCCTGCTTTGAGAGTATTGCAGGGCCTACCTGTATGATTGATGTCAGTGAGGTGCATACTTTGTGTGTATTGTATGACCAAGATGGATATGAGTAGGTGCCTACTTTGAGAGTATTGCAGGGTCTGCCTGTGTGATTGATTCTAGTGAGGGGTATGCTTTGGGCGTATTGCATGACCTGACCATCTGTTTATTGTGAAATGAAAATGTGCTCTATGATAAAGCAAGAGTATATTATGTTAAGACAATAACATATACTGTGAACCGTGTTCGGTTATAGATGATTGAATGATAATGGGAAGTGCATTATTGTTAAGTATCATGATGGTGTTCATTAAGGAAAGGTTTTCTAGACAGTTACTCCTTATGATATATGTTATTTGCATTGTGAATGTGAAGGATAATTATTGTATTGATCGAATGAGAATTCTACTACCTGAAATGATGCATGCGATTGATACACTAATGAGATTCATGATTTATCTGATATTTATATTGTGATAGACTTATTAATGATGCTTTGTACCTAGATCTACTTACTAGGTTTTATAGCTCATTCCACTATTTCTTTCCTCATTGTAGATTGATAGCGGCAGGTTCAGGGGCTTGGAGTCAGTGTTTTGCGGCTAGGAGAAGCCAGATTCTTGGAGAAGGTGCTTAGATCTTGTTTGTTTTTGGGCAGTTTAGCCCGGAGTTTTTATTCATTGTGGATATGTGTAATTTTGGGCCCAGATGTCCCAACTGAAGTGTAATATTTTGGAAAAAATTTTATATAGTGGATTTTTTGTGTATAGGATTCTCTATGTTCTTCTGCCTGTTGAATGATTGTTTTAGTTCTTTTCCATGGTTTGCTCTATTTACCACATTATTAAAGCGTTGAGTTCACTCCGACCTAAGTGACGTACGCATCGAGATCACGGAACCGCCCGATCATCCTTTGTCGAGTACGAAATGGGGGTCGGGGGCGGGGTCGTGAGAACAGAATGTGACACATGTCTGAAACAAGATTTCAAGGTAGTCGGAATGGCGCCGATGCCATTGTCAATGGCGTCAAACACTGACATGGTTGTATCAGCCACATTAATGAATAGTTAATGTTTATTGACTGTCATTTTAACTGCATTAATGACATGGCATCATTCCCATTACCACCAGCACCAATCCATATGTCGCCAGAACTTTGATGGTCCGAAAATTGCACAAAACCGACCTACATGCTGTCATGGGTCCATTTTGCATATAAATAGCCCTTTTTACTTCATTCTAAAGGTCTGAACTTTCAAGGATTTTGAGCCTAGATTATGCTCAAATCCCTTTTTGTCTTAATCCTAAGTTTGAATTTGAGAGAAAAGCCCCAAGATGAACCCACTTAAGCAATCTCCCTTTCATCCAAACCCTTCAATCCAAAACTAAAATATCAACTCCACAAAGCTACACTATCAATCGCAGGCGGTCCGGATAATCAGACATTCTGGGCCCTCTTCCTCCTAATTCGACTTGCCCCATTAAGAATCTAAAAACTTGGGATTAGCTGTGCAACCATCCGATCTAAATCGGTACCGGGCCTGGGGGCTTGGCCTAAAGCATCATTTTCTTTTCTCTTCGTTTGTTTCTTGTATTTAGTCTTCTTTTAGATTTTTTTATACATTCTTCCTTATTTTTCTCTATTTATGAGTTATTTACCTTTTCTTGTCCTCCATTTAATGTAGTATTTATTACTCATAGATTAGCTATATTTAATCATCTATTTCTTCTTCTATTCTCTTTATTGTAATGCATTTTCATTTTCTTCATGTTATTTGTTCTTCTTAGTTTGTTACTATTTATTTCCTCTTCTTATTTTTTTGTTTTCGTTAAGATAGATCTCTCTCTCTCTCTCTCTCTCTCTCTCTCTCTCTCTCTCTCTCATTTTTCTTTTCATTAAATAGTGATTTTCTCTTCTTTTATCATAAATACTCTTTCTAGTTTATTACATTTATGTCTCTTCCTTGTTTTCCTCATTTGATAATATAGACTATCTCTCTCTCTCATTTTTTTCTTCATTAAATTGTGATTTTCTATTCTTTTTTAATAAATACTCTTCCTTGTTTATTATATTTATGTCTCTTCCTTGTTTTTCCCATTTGATAATATAGGCTCTCTCTCTGCTCACCCTAATTTTTCATCTCTTTTATTGTGATGTTGTTTTCTCTTTTCTTGTTATACTTATTTCTTTTAGTTTGTTTGTGTTTGTTTTCTTTACCCTTTTGTTCACTTGATGGTATAGATCTTGCCATCTTATGTACCTTCTCAATTAAGTATTCACTTCTTTCTCTTTATTATGATGGTTTTTCTTGATTAATGATATACTCCCTCTCTTTTTCTATCTCATAGTCCAAGTCTCATTAATTTCCACTTCCCTTTTTTTTTTTCTTTCGTTCTTCAATACTATTTAGTTTTCTTCCCTTATATCTTGTTCGATATTTTAGTCTATTTTTTTCTCTTCTTGTTGTACTTTTTTTTTTTTGATTATTTATTGTCTAATACTAATCCATATTTATCTACTCCTCTCTCCCCTTTTCAACACATTACTCTATATTTTTTTCTATTTCATTCATCTTAGTACACTTTCTAACACTCATCCCTTCCATCTATCTTCTATATCTATTTATATTACTCTCCTTGCATGTTATCTATTAGTATCAATTGTATTTCTCTCCCTCTCATATTTATTCTCTTTCATGTTATACTATTATTTTTATTCTCATATTATACTCATATATCTTTGTCTCGTCGATAGGGACCACTTTTCCTTTCTCCTTCATATTCACTCTCTCATTTTTTTTTATCTTCTGTAGCTGTTTCATTTTATGTCATGCATGTTTAGTGTAGATGGTAGCTTAGATCTAGTAAGCTCTATGCTTTTTACTTTATTATTCTTTTTACACTTTGTAGTTAGATTCTTCACTTATGTTTATTTATATTTCCCTAGCGTAGTTGTTTACTTGTAGTTCTCCTCCCTTTTTCTCTTTCTAAATCGCTTCTTCTAAAATCTCCCTTTTGTTTCAAACCATTTTTCCAAGGCTTTCTTTGTTGAGTTCCAAGGTTAAAATAGGAGGGAAGCCGGCTTTGTTGGCAATCTGAGAGAGATAAGGGCTTAGGACCGGTTTCTCCTTCGGAGAGTAATTTGACAAGACCCATACTCTTCCAACTCTTTGATTTGTTTGCACCCAAAACCAAGGTGGGGGCGAAGTCCCTTGCCTGTATTTTCGAGTATAACACTAACTCACCAACTTCGTTCAGAGTTGAGTTTCGCCATTGATGTTTCTAGAGCGAGAAACGTTGCTTGCTATTTGAATCAAAGTTGTAGCCCCAATGCAAAGGTGCAATGTGTGCTATATTGGTCGCTCTAAAATGTGAATTGCCAGATTTAATCAACTAAAAACAATGTTTTAAGAAAACTCAAGACTCCAAGTGTACAACCATATGACAACACATTTGGAGCCAAATTCGCTCATGCATTCCATATAATAAAAACACAGGTTTTTCATATATCATATACTGGGAACAAAAGGCTTCAAAAATTTAATTATCTGTTACAATTTACACCAGCCTGTTTTAGGCTGAATACCTTGATTCGAGCCTTGAAACCTATATATTCGATTCTAAGAATGAAAATATACATTCATATATGAATGAAAACAATACCATAGGCATATGGACCCGTATACTTGAACTTAAACACAGGGATACTGACGTATGATCTACTCCTCTTCAAGATCGTGCTTCAAGTGGGTTTGGAAAACTATAATATCTCTCTCTATATCAGATATGGCACAGGAAACAGTCATAAAAAGGACTGGTTCTGGTGATACAATCACTTTCTATCTCTCTCTAACACTATTATGCTAAATCGAACCCCCTTCTTCATTAATGTTGAGAAAAATAAAAAGAAAAAAAGAATTACGTGGTTCGACGTTTTTGCCTATATCCACTAGAAGGGAGATTTCTTTCTTATTTTCTAAGACTCCTTGTTTCCCTTACATTATATAGATTACAACTTCAAAACAAAGAGAAGAGAAAAAATAGGAGGTGATAGTGAGAAATCCCAGATTTTGAAGTAACCATTATAGACAACTTGTCAATATGGTTACAGCCTCATTGCCAACGATTCCAACACTCCCCCTCAAGTTGGTGCGAAAAGATTGAAAGCACCTATCTTATTAAGAATTTCTTTAAATTTCTCCTTCCTAATGGCTTTTGTAAAAAAATCTACAAGTTGGTTTCTATTGTTAATGCAAGGAGTTTGAATGATCTTGTCTTAAACCTTTTCTTTGATGAAATGACAATCAGCCTCAATATGCTTAATTCGTTCATGGAATATAGGGTTTGATGCTATGTGAATAGTATCTTGATTATCACAATGGAGCTTAATTGGAGTGGAGTTTTTTAAACCAATATTCTAAATTTGAGCCAAATGAGTTCACATGTTGTAGAAGTCATAGCCCGGTATTTAACTTCAACATTAGATCTAGCTACAACGCTTCGTTTTTTATTCTTTGAAGTGACTAAATTTCCTCCTGCAAAAGTACAGAATCCTGTAGTGGATTTCCTATCAGAAATATCTCCTGCCCAATCTGCATCACAATATCTCATAATAGTAGTATGGCCATTTTTCTTCATTAAAATTCCATTTCCTTAAGAACTTTTAAGATACTTTTAATATCCTATTGACAACTTCCATATGTGTAGTGCAAGGAGCATATGAACTGACTAACTAGACTCACAACATGAGTGATGTCTGGTCTAGTGATAGTTAGATAAACTAATTTTCCCATAAGTCGTTGATATCTTGAAATATCTTTGATTGGTTCTCCATCTTCAAGAGTTAATTTCTGATTTATTTCAACTGGTGTTTCAATAGAATGAGCGCCTAATTTACAAGTTTCCTTTAGCAAATCCAAAGGATATTTTATTTGAGACAAGAAAGAGCCCCTTTTTTAGTATGCAACTTTAATACCCAAAAATACTTCGATTTCCTTAGGTCCTTTAGATAAAAAAACATGATGCAGATATTTCTTAATGAGAGAAATTCTAACATCACATCCAGTGATTATGATGTCATCCACATAAACAAGAATAACAACTTTGCCTTGTTTTTCGATTTTACAAACATAGAGGAGTCAGCAGTGCTCCTAGAGAAACCTTGAGAAATAAGTGCAGAGCTCAATTTGGCATACCAGGCTCTTGACAGGGCCGTAGATAGTTTTTCTTAGGTTGCAAATTTGAGTTTTCCTTTGGATGACCTTGGGGAATTTTCATGTAAACTTCTTCTTCAAAATCTCCTTAAAGAAACACATTTTTAACATCAAGTTGGTACAATGGTCAATCAAGGTTAGTTGCAATGGAGAGCAGAACTCTAACAATATTCATTTTAATAACAGGAGCAAATGTTTCTTTGTAATCTTCTCCATATGTTTCAGTAAACCTCTTAGCAACCAACCTTGCCTTGTATCTCTCAAATGTAGTATTACTATTGTACTTTATTTTATATATCCATTTATTCCCAACAACCTTTTTCCCTTGTGGTAACTTGACAAGTTCTCATATGTGATTTTTATTAAGAGCAATGAGCTCTCTTTCATTGCTTTTTTCCTTACAGGGTTAGAAAATGCCTCTTGAAAGCTAATAGCTTCCTTTTTGGCAGAAATAAAGCTAAGGTAACAATGATGTTCTTTAAAGATTCTAGAATGATCTAAAACCTTTTGAATGAGATATTTTGAAAAAACTTGGTAAGTTTGAAAATCTTGAAACTTACTTGGAGGTCGAATGGTACGACAAGGGCGATTAGAGTCAACAATAGGCACCATGAGAGGGAGGAGCCATTGTATAAGGGTTGATGACTTGAGGTTGATCTTCTTCTTGAGTGTGTCTTCCATCATTGGTTCTTTCATGATTAGTATCGGTTTTAACATAGTATTCACTAGTGACAAGAGGCATAATATAATTCTCCCCTTGAAGCTTATTTTCTTCATCAATTTGGGTTTGAGGAAAATAAAGTTCATTTTCTCAAAAAATAACATGACGATAAATAATTAAATGCTTCTCCATATTATTGTAACATTTATAAGCTTTTTTTGGAGGAGAATAGCTAAGGAACATACAATTTTGTGCCCTAGGACTATGTTTGTCAGATCCATGATTGTGCACATAATAAACACACCCAAACACCTTCAAGTGAGATAACGAGGTCTTCTTTTTTCTTAGCACTTCAATGTGAGTTTTTTCGTGTAAAAATTTATTAGGCCATCTATTAATGAGGTAGCAGACCGTTAACACAGCATCACTCCAAAAGCGCTTTGGGACATTAGATTGAAACATTAGGGATCTGGCAACCTCTAAGAGATGTCTATTTTTTCGTTCAGCTATCCCATTTTGTTGTGGGGTGCCAACACATTAGGTTTGATGAAGGATCCCATTTTCTTTAAAAAAAAATAGAAAAAACATGATTAACATATTCTGTCTCGTTATCATATTGTAAAATTTTGATTCGAGTCTCATATTGAGTTTCAATCATCTTATAAAATTCATGAAAAGTTGGGAAAACTTGATCCTTAGCTTGCAAAAGATAGACCCAAATAGTTCTTGAGAGATCATCAATAAACGTTAAAAAATAACGGTGTCCTCAATATGAAGGGACAGGTGCAAGTCCCCAAAATCAGAATGAATCCGATTAAAAGAAGTTGAGGAAATCCTACTTGAAGTCTTAAAAGGAAAACGAGTATGTTTAGCAAACCAACAAACACCACAACTTTCACAGTCCAAATGCAAATGAAAAAAGAGAACTCCCAGTACTCTATCTGAAGGATGACCAAAACGCCAATGCCACAATTGCCTCTCTGTTACCTTCTTTTTATTAGAAACCAACGCCATGGACATCCAATATGTAAAGACCTCGTTCCAACCGACCCTCACCAATCATCCTCCCCATGGCCCGGTCTTAAAACAAGACATTGGTATAAGAAAAAATAACATTGCAATTAAGATTTTGTAATTTTGCTAACAGAAAGGAGGCTTGACGAGAAATCACGTAAGTATAGAATATTAGTACTTGGATGATTGTGAAAAAATGTTGTTTTTCCACTTCCTTTAACAGAAACCATGGACCCATTAGCAATAGTAACATGAGTATTTTTTTGAGATGTATGATATTAAGTTAAAACTTGTTTAGATCCTATCATATGGTCAGTGGCACTAGAATCAATAATCCAATAAGATAAAGAATGAGAAAGTAAAGAAGAGTTAGCTAGCTCACTACAGGAACTTTGAGAATTAGATGCAACGGGAGCCTTACTAAAAGTTTGAAGGAGTTGATCCAATTTCTCAAGGGTTTGTTGAGTATTGTTCTCGGCCTGATTGACCATCTTCCTTTTTTCTTGGAATTCTATTTTCTTTTCTGGATGCAATTTTCAACAATTTTCTGTTGAGTGTCATTCCTTTTTGCATTCAGTACAGTAAGGTTGATTTCCATTCCCGCCTTTGCTACGGCAAGAAGTATTCTTAGATGGTAAGGCTTTTCTAGACCCTTCAATATTTTCAAATTTCAAGACAGAGTGATCAGATACATCATTTTTATTTTTAGCATCATCTGACATTGTAGCTCGTCGTGTCTCTTTTCTAGAAAAAATGGAACAAACAATGCTAAAATCTGGTATCGTAGGTGTTAAGAATACTTGACTCCTGATACTTTCATACTCAGGACCTGAAGCCGAAAGCAAAGCAAAGGTCATTTCTTGGTCCTTACGAGTTTCAAGAGTGTTAATATCAGTTGTAGTAGGTAGATAATAATCAAGTTCATCATACAAGCCACGCATAGTCCCAATTAATTCTCCAACAGATTGTTCCCCCTTTTTAAATGCTTAATCTATTATCTAATTTGATATATCTTGGAAGCATTATTTAAGTTGCCATATAATTCTCCGACTTTATTCCAAATGACATTAGCAGTAGGAAGAAACTGAAGCCCTTTGGCTAGTTTTCTTTCTATAGAATTCAACAACCAAGACCTTACAAGGTCATTGTTTGTTTGTCATTCTTCAGAACTAGAGTCATTTGTATTTGGAGCCTTCTTTTTTGACCCAGTTAGGTAAGACAACTTTTGTTTTCCACTAATAAACATTTATGTAGAATTGGACCAAAAAATATAATTGCTCCCACCCTTTAAAAGTTCTGAAGTAATTTTCAAATTTGGGTTGGATTCTTTGAGTTTGAATTTTCAGCCATGAAGAAAGAAAATGTAGCCCAAAGAAAATTACTGATCTTGGCAAAGGCACACAAGTAAGATAAAAAAAATAATCCGTAGCTGAAGAATTGACCTGCAAGGCTTAAGGGTTGAAAACGTGGTCAAGAGTGCTGCCACAACAAAGCCCAAGGCAACCTGCTGCAAAAAAAAAACAGGCCACTAATCCAGCTTTCTATATATATATATATATATATATATATATAATTATTTTATTTTTATTTTTATTTTATTTTTTTCTTGATGAAAAGTGACAAGCTTTTTCTTTCCTAGAGAAGTTTTAACTGCACACACGCACGGAGATTTGAGAAGCAAATCGAAAAAATTGAAGCCATGGAGATTTGGGAAGCAAACTTCGTGCCCAATTAATTAGGTTGCAAAGATTTGGTTAAGCAAATATCCCTGTAAACCTCGTGTAAAACCTCATCCACAATAAGATGTGCACCAATGGCAAAAATAATAGTAATCGAACATGTGGTAAAAAGAGGAAATGAAGGGAATGTCTCCGCAAGGATGAAAAAAAAGCAATAGAAAGAGCAAGGAAAGGCGATCCGCTTGCAAGCTTTTTGGTGAGCAACTACGGTTGGTTTTACGAAGCTATTGTCGAGATGCATAGCTATTGCGTATACTCTGGACTCAATAGAGGGCAAGGAAACTTTTGGCCGAAGGTTTTATTGCGCTCTGATACCATGTTGAGAAAAATAAAAAGAAGAAAGGAATTACATAGTTTGGCGTTTTTGACTACGTCCACGAGAAAGGAGATTGCTTTCTTATTTTCTATGACTCATTGTTTCCCTTACATTATGTAGATTACAACTTCAAAGCAGAGAGAGGAGAAAAAAAAGGAGGCGATAGAGAGAAATCCCAGATTTTGAGGTAACTGTTATATACAACTTGTTAATACGGTTACAATATCATTGCCAACTATTCCAACAATTAAGGAATGAGATTAATATAGATTTGTCAACTCTTAACAACAAAATATTCAGTCCTTATCCATCGACTGGTCTGCATCCTCAAAATCACGAAGTGATAAGCACGAAAAGTGCGCCTATCTTTTGATCGTACGTCTTCAACTTCTTAATCCACTCTTCAAAGTGATAACTATATATTTCAAATGCTCTTACATGTGTCTACTGATGACAATCACACATCTTAGTCAATGCTCATCCTCAATTTGAATTTCACGGATCCTAGATCCAGCAAGGACATCACGTGAACAAAATCAGGGATTTTGTTATCTCTGATCGAACATAAATTAAGCTTCTGCAATATAGTTGCAACATATCTTCATATTTCTTCAACTGTTTTCATATAATAGATCCATTGATCATGAGATTTGGAGGGATGAAATATGACTCAGATATGAACACAACGGTCCAAGTTCCACTTTAAATAGATGACGGATAAGAGATATCTCTTTCGTCGAAGTTAACCTATTTATGTTGGAAATTACGTCAGCAGAACCAATATGATACCAGTAGATTGCAGGTATAACTGCTTCTTAATGGCAAATCCTTTGAATTTGAAATTTGGTAACCTGAAAGAGGACTTAAAGACAAACGCATTAGTTTAAGTCTCACTTTAAATGGATCACAAATGAGATAACAAAACTAAATATATAAACTTTTAGCATCTCCCAATTCTCAAAATGCACATGAACCAGAGAGTTATAGATTCAATCGATTTGATAAAACATAAAATAGGCATCCCTACTAATTTGTATTAAATAAAAAGATTAAGCATATACATATAGAAACCCATAGAGCTCTAGTTTCCACTTGAACATGCATGTTCATTAAATAAAGAATTAACACTTTAATCTACAAAACCAAATGCAATGAAAAAAAAAATCAGATTAACAAACTTTTTTTTTATCTTTAGATTTACTTTTTTGTGAAATTCAACAATGGATCATAATAAACAAACAAAACAATCGTTGAGATCATATCTATTCATTTCTAATAATCAATAACAATTGAAAATTCAAGAGAATGAAAACAAAAAAATCCTTTATCAAAATTTGTGGTATATTCATAAAAAATATGTACCTTTGATACAAAATTGAGGCAGAACTGATTGAAATGGCAGAACCCTAAAATATGTGGTACATTCATGTAAAAAAGCAATAGAAAAAATAAAAAATAGATTGTAAATGTACCTTACTTACATGAGAAATAACGATCATGTGGCGATGGGAGATACAATTCAATCCGATGGAGAGAGAGCCAACGATCTTGTGCCGATGGGGAGAGACAGAGGGTGGGTTTACGGAGGCAAAGCGAGGGGGAGGAGAGAGAATGAAATTTACTGACAGCACAAAAGACGAGAAAAATTTAGGGTTTTTAACCTAAATATCGGTCTGATGTTTGAATGAGAAGCGGTAAACATGCGATCTAATGTTAGAAACATCGGACCAGGGGCAAAATTGCCAAAAAAGGAAAAATATTGGGGATTATGTCCTTCTTGGTAATATCAGCCCGTTTTTGGGCCATTCCGTTATAACCGACCTTAAATCTGGTTCGAACGTAAATTTCCTAATAATAATAATAATAAAGTAAAAGCCTCACCTCAAAACTCACAAAAAATCATAGTTTCAGTATCGGAAAACCTCAAATTGATCATCTTGATCTCAATCATTATGATTATGAAAAAGGATTAGGATTTCAAGTTAGAAAGATTGTATAAATTGTAACACATTATTTAGATCATCAATTTCAAGTATTCACAGATCTACAAGATCTGTACCATTTTTTTGAGCTACGAATTTTGCAATCGGTGCTGGAAATAAATGTTAGAGTCATATTAGGAATTTCCCATGCCCAAAGAGTTTTATGGACAAGATTTCAAGGTGAGGCTTTACTTCTTTTTTTATAAGGCCTAGGCCTTATAGAAACTTCATCCCAAAGAAAATTCTCAGACTTTGCGTGCGGTCAATATTACATCCCCAATCGACAATTTTTCATCTGATGATTAAAGGGTAAATGCAACCTTTTTGTCCAAAGTTAACAGTCTTAATGTATACTTTCTTATCAAAATTTCGTAATCATTATTAAATTTAAAATCACTTGGCCACTGAATAATTCACACTATTCCTTTCATTATCATCATATGAGCCTTATCCCAACTATTTGGGATCAGCTATATGAAATTATGAATCTTGTTCTATTAGTGCACTATATCAAAAGAATTAGACAACCATATCTCTTCTTACAACTTCTATCTATGTCCTTTTGAGCTTTCTCCTTGCCCATTTACAATATTCCACTTAAATTAATCACTTCTCCAAATCGATATTGTTCTAGACTACCTAAGTCTGCATTTCCTCATCTTATTGCCTATTGGAGACACCCTTAAGTTTTTTTAGATGTGTTCATTATGAAATCCATCACTTCTTATGGTGCCACTCATCCATTTCAACATCATCTCAACTACACTCATTCTATGGATATGTTGTTTTTTTACCATTCAACATTATGTCCCGTAAAGTATGGTTGGTCTTCAGCTGTCTTATAGAATGCGACGATTACTCAAGACTCCAGAAGCACATATATACTTCGTCCACCTAGCACATATCTACTTCGTCCACGTAGCTCTGATTCTTGCCCGACATCTCCCTTCAATCGATCCATTCTCATGGACTACGAACCAAAATATCGAGAATAGTTTATTTTAGGTACCTTTGGCCATCAATCTTAACTAATTCCTTGTTTCTACTCCTGTTATTATTAAACTTACATCCCATAAATTCTGTTTTTGCTTGGCTAATTTTAAAAAATTTGGATTCTAGAGCACCCTTCCGAAGTTTTAATTTTGTGTTGACACCATCTCTAATCTCATCAATCAGAGCTATATTATCCACTAACAACATACATCAAGGTACATTATACCGTAGATGTCAAGTTACCTCATCTATAACCAAAGTAAAGAGATTGGAGCTCAACGTTGACCCTTGATGTAGGCATACTGTCACTAAGAACTCACATATCTTTACACCAATTGTCTTTACACTAGTTAGCACTCCCTCGTACATATCCTTTACTATGTCAATTACTCACCAACTCTTTTAAGATCGTAATATTGATATATCTCTTTGCTGACTCAGTAGTGGAATTGAGCTTACCAAATCCCTTAGGATCCCATTAAATAATTTTATTAATACATATTTGCTAACTCAAACTAAGATCTGAGCTTTGAATGTTTCTTCCATATTAACCCTGTCAAGTGCATAAATTCCAACAAAAAATATGGGCCCGGATTTTATAGTATTAATGCGAATGGGCCAGGCCAGCTCCTTTATGGGTCTTGTCAGACCGAGCCAAGTCCTGAATTGAAGGCTCATCAACTTAAAATGCAAGATCAAGGGCTTAATACCAAGGCCCGAGAGCTCTTGACAAAATCTGAGAAACTTGACAGATCGTAAAAGTAGGGAAGCTCTTCTCGGTGAAGGCAAAGTGAAACTGAGTTCCGAATTTCGTGAAGGTCAGTTCAACTGCTCTGATTCCCATAATGCTTTTTCCAATTCTTAAGCACAGTAAAAAATTTTGACTGGGTAATGAGTTCAAGGAGAGCACAATTTCGATGGAAAACTGAAGTCCTTACAAAAAGAAATGGTGTGGAAACAAAGGGTAGTTTAGTTGAGCCTGTAACATCTATGAAAACAGGTCTTAAAAAGGCTGCAAATCAAAACATCAATTGTCAAAATAATTGGGAATTCAACTCAGTGGAAACCACTGGGAGACATCCCCAATACATTTGCCAGAAACTCGGGTAATGAACACCAAGAGCCATTCCCAGCATTTATCAATCTATTGAGCCCCTTAGTGAAGTTCGAACCATAGGCAAGTAGGAAACTACTATTTGAGTTAGAGATTTTCAGAAAGGCACTTCAATTGGGCTTCACAATGACACAGAGGCTTGCCAATCCATTGTCTTCAAAGCGTTAAACGCCCTCGTCTTGGCCACAAGTTAATTTATCTTCTCAACACAATTGTGAACGCGCTACTGTAGAAGATATTGAAAACCAAGATAGAAATCAATATAACTTAGTAGACTGTTTAGAAAATTGCAAAACTGTGATCAAAGTTCATGGAACTTTGTAGAGATTTTTAGCAAAGTTTCCCCCCTGATTTTCTGATGTTTCTCAAATAAAAATCACATGGCATTTATAGAAGGACCTAACATCGTGCATCTATCACTTGAATTAGGGGGGAACTGGTTTGAAGTGCAAAGATAGGCAGGAGTAGGTGATACATGGTTGAAAGAGAGGAGACAACACGGCCAACTCAAACTTTATCAAATAGTCAATAAATTTTAAATGTGGTTTGAGGACTTGTCAATCATTGGCATCGTGGCATAGGAATTGGGCTCGTGCTTGAGTGGTTAGCAGTTGCCGTTCTCAAATTCGATTCCTACTCTGCTCTAACGATCCAAAAAAAAAAAGAAGAGATTATGATGTAATGATCTATTTGTGCTTGAATAGACCAAGGCAAAAAACTGTCATATCATGGTGTCAAATTGTGAGACAGTTGTTTTGCCTTAGATTAGTTAGAAAATGTTTTGAAATCAGTCTGAAAGTCCAACACTATGCATTGCTCAAAGCAAGTTCTACAAGTTAATTCAGGCAATCAATCTTCCATGTAGATCGAACACTCAAAGATCCGACACATATATGCTCTTAAAACTAAAACCCAGTCTTGGAATTTAATACACTCCTTGCTACAAGTTTAAAGCATGCATTGCTCCAAGGAGTTCTACAAGCTAATTCAGTAGATCAATTCTGCATGTTGATCAAAACTGAAGATCTGATACACGCTGCTAAAGCTAAAACCCCAAATTCTAAAAAAATAGGCTTTAAACACAATTAAAGTTGAACAACTAAATATATATACAGCCTTCATATAATTGCTGCCTTCAGCACAAATTTCGGCTGATAATTCTTCTAGTGTATGCAGAGAATAAGGAATAATTCTACCATGCTTATTTTTAAGCCTTGTTTTTACCTTTTCTGCAAAAAGGTGTGATAGCTCGGCTATAAACATTTCTTTCCAATGGTCTGACTTACTATATTCTCTTGATAGTAGTCTTGAGAAAAATACATTTTTGTACCATTTATAATGGGAGAGTGTTGGACATCTTATATTTGATAACAAATCTTCAGATCTTGCTGCCAACAAAGCAGTACTTCCTATAAAATGGAGGGTGATAGTATACATCAGTGTATTTACTGCATCTCCTTTTTGCATTATATTGTCTTGGCCATTTTCACTTTTGACTATCCATTGTTTTGAGATATTTAATATTTGATTTTTTGATTCCTCATCCATATGAAAATCCCACGCCATCTTGTGAATCCACATATTATGGCTTTGGCTATCTCATGGTCTTGGTTTCCACTTGCTTTGCAGGCAGTGGTATACATGGTCATATGTTTCATAAGATCTAAGATCTGATTTTCAGCCATGCCATGTACATAAAGATAAAAAATCTTAAAGCTTTATAATCTCTAACTTTATAGTCCCTAACATGTATTGACAGACCGGCTTACAAAGAGGGGAAAACATGGCCTAAAAAAAAGGGTATTTTGGTAAAAAAAAACCCTACTTTTTTAACCCTAGAGGTTAGTTGCAAATATGAAACTTTTGGAGTTAGGAATGTGATTTACAAAGTATTAGAAGGGTATGAAACTTTTGGAGTTAGGAGTGTGATTTACAAAGTATTAGAAGGGGTGGCATGCCTATAATTAGAGGCAAGGGGGATTTTTAAAAATTTCCCGTAAAAATATGCCTCTCAGATATAAATCAAACCAGGATCCAAGCCCAGTAAACCTAAGAAAAAAATGATCTCCTATTGTTTGCTTTAATTTTTCTTTTAGAGGAACCAAAAGTTAAATTGTTACATAAAGTAAAATTTCATTATAGAGAGAGGTGAATAATTGAGCGAGGATCATGCACGTCAAAATTGAAACTTGTTATTAAATGACACAATTGCATAATGAAGTATAGCCCAACAGGCAGTCCAAACTGAAACAACTAAAGATTGCATGAGAAAAGAACAATGCCAGAACACATGCTGGAGCATCCACTCCTCCCATCCAATGTGCTGAAAAGAACTTTATTTCTGATCTCTCCAAATAAATTGAATAAACTGATAATACTTCTATAGTGTTTTTGAGCTATGTCAAAAGTTGATCTTGGTCACGAATTAATGGTTAGACATGAATTATGAGAGAATACTAAAACTCCCCGGTTTTTGCAGCCATATAAAAGAAGCTGCTTTTTTCTTCAAACTCCCCTTTCCCTTGCCTTTTTCTGTTCTTTCTACTCTGGTTTCTTGCCTAATCTGTGCTGTCCACTACTATTCTCTCTTGCTCTGTGGCCTTCAATCTGATCCATGCTTACACCCATGTCCCCTTTCTAATTAGGAAAGGAGTGTTTTTAGAATCAAAATGACTCCATAGAATCAAATCATTCATAAAAATAGGCCCAACTGGATTATCATCACACTGATATCATCCACTGATCCTCTGCTTAAAGATAAATCCACAAGCTTTTTACAGGCTGATAGTGGAGATGGCTTATCAGTAGTCGCACAAAGGGGTCGAGCTAAGTCTATCGCCTCCTGGTTACCGACCTGAGAGAAAACAACAGAGAGGTTAGATTCCCAAATCAAAATAAAAAATGAAATATCTCTAAAAACACAGCGGACAGCACATCAACAAATAATGAAATTGCTTCAATTGCAGTGCATACCTTATCCCATAGCCCATCTGAAGCTAAGATCAAGAATTCGCATTCAGGGGTTATACTTAGGATCTCTGTCTCTGGTTCTGCAGAGACCCATTGTTTCAAATGCTGATCTCCAATCCCTCGTGACACAGCTAGGCATCCCTGTAACCTCCACACTCCACGGCAGATATCAACATAGCCACCCTGCAAATTTTCCAATTAGACATCAGTTTCAGAGATCACTCTAATTGAGAAGGCACCAAAACCCGTTTAATTTATCAGCCATGTAATTGTGATGCAGAAGAATCAAACACATTAAAATTACAGTAGAGAAAGATTATTGTTCCGAGGTTAATGTAATAAGAAGTGACCAAAACCCATTAAAATTGCAGGAGATTATTGTAGTAGAGAAGGATCAAACCCATTAAATTGTAATGGAAAGATTATAGTAATTACCAGAGGTTAATGTAATAAGAAGTGACCAAAACCCATTAAAATTGCAGGAGATTATTGTAGTAGAGAAGGATCAAACCCACTAAATTGTAATGGAAAGATTATAGTAAATTACCAAGCTTTCAATTCTTTCTTTCTCGTCTTCTCTTGACGGCCTATGATCAGAGGTGAGGGCTTCAGCAGTTCCACCTCTGCTCATTACAGCGCGACAATCGCCAGCATTTGAGACCACCAAATTGCCTTCTCGGATTAATGCTGTTACACAGCAAGTGCCACCTCGAGCCTTCTCTCTCGAGAATTCTGAATCAGTGAATAAGTATCCATTCTTAACAGCATCGCCAATTCCTTCTACACCATCACACTTGGTCACGTGCTCCATTACGTTCTTCCCCATGTTTTCTGCAGCAAACTCGGCTGCTCTTTTTCCTCCGTGGCCATCAAAAACACCCAAGAAAGCCTGAAGTAAAACACCCCAAATCAGTCATAAGATTGCAGGTACAGGAGAGGGAACTAAAATTACTATGAGAATTCATGAATGAATTGCTTTTCATTTAATTGATCCAAATAAGGGAAAGCCATAATTTGGTTAATCTTTTGCTTCGCTTAGGATCACTCTGAAATATTCAAATTGTTTTTCATGAATAGTTTTTCATCAATTTTCTCAAAACTGGGTTTTTCTTCTAATTTGTTTCCAAGAATTGTGTCATCAAATTGACATGTGAATTTTGATGTTTTTCGATCAATTTGTCATCAAATACCAAAATTGGGATTTTGTTTTCTAACTCTCCAAGAGCTGAACTTATTCATAAGACTTAATCTAAGTTCATTTTCCTTCCATGGTTGCCTTTCCATATAAACACAAAGAAGAAACACCAAATTAGATTCTTTTTCCAGTGAATTCGTGCAAATTGATTTCAAAATCGAAAATTTATCCCTACAAGTAGCAGTTTTCAGCAATGGATCACTGAAACAAGAGCTATGAAGAAGGAAATAAAACTAACCTGTTTCGAATCGCCACAAAGGTCAAGGGTTGCAGCATAACAATCCTCCATCACTGCTCTCCTCCCTCTCTTACAAAACACAGAAAATCGGTCGCTTTCTGTATGAACCTCCTCAGGTCCCTGCTCAATCGGCTCAAAACCAGAAGTACAAGGAGAAGTAGAGGGGATCTTAAGCCTCGCAGGCCTCTTCCTCTTCAAAACCCCCATAACCCCTTCTTCCCCACCACAAAACCCCAACCCTTCTTCCTCCCAAACCCTGATTCCATTGCTCTTCTGTCGCAGAGAAGGGCTTCCACCTTGGCTCTCCTCTCTGAAACCAACCCCACATCGTAAAGGGGAGCCTGGATAACCAGGCTGAAGGTGATGGTGAATGTTTAGGGTTAGGGTTTCCAACGGAGAACCGGTCTTGAAGACTGGTGAACCTGCAACTACAGCACAGGACATGATTTTTTTCTTGAGAGAAAGTGGGGTTCA
Organism: Amborella trichopoda; assembly: GCF_000471905.2. Next base: position 2,444,028 of record NW_006498404.1, read on the forward strand.
CGGATTTTGCTTATAAAAGGGTATGGAGAAGGGGTAAGATGAAGCAACCGAGAAGAGTCAAAGTGCGTGTGGTTATTGCGTGGCGGTCTCAGTTTTAACACGGCGAAACAGTCTTATCTCCAAATTTCTTTCCCAAAATCACACTGTAATCTCTTTCTCTCTCAAATCACACTCTCTCTCTGTATCATGCTATTTCCTTCTCCTCAACTCAACCCTAATTTTCTCTCTCTTCCTATATTTCCTATCTCTCCTGCTCTATTTTAGGCCCCTAGACAAGCGTGCACACGTCTCTCTCTCTAGGAGTTTATCTCTCTAGATTTCGCTGATGGATATCACTAACCAGTAACCACTCCAGGCGATTAGAGAGAAAGAGAAACATGTTAAATGACTGAGTCCTGTCTCTCCCTTGCTCTATTTTGGGCCTCTCTCTTCTCTCTCTAAATTTGGCTCATGGGAGAGAGAAAAACGGTTTCAAAGGAATGAGCTGGCCTTCCTGCGTGTTTCTCTCTCTAGATTTTTCGTATTATGAAGTTCGACAGAGAAAGAGATGATGTTAGAGAGAGAGAAGACCATGCGTTAAATGGACGAACGAGTTGTGCGCGTCTTGTGGGATAAGAGAGAGCCGTTGCGTTGTGGAGATGTCTTCAACGGTCAACTCAGTCCTTAACGGTACTATTATTCAACTTACCGTTTACTATATATGTGGATGAAGGAAAAGGGAGAACGCCTTGTGATCTTCATGACCACGTAATGCGTGCTGTCTCCATCACCGTCCATGTCTTCAATTGGACAGTGATGAGCCTCAGCAGCGGATTCCGTGAGGACTTGTAATATTGAAGTGTAGAGTAAACATCGTGGCTTAAGAATAGGTTTTGCCGAGAGTTCGTGATGAGACGAAATTTCCGATGGTAATTAGGTTCTCCATAAATCGTTGACGATATGGAGCATGTCGGTGGTAGAGGTCTCGGACTTCATTCTCATCAAATGACAGGCTCAAATACCTATTGGCTTACCATAAAAGGGCTAGGGTCGTCCCTATTGGCTTACCATAAAAGGGCTAGGGTCGTGACGGCAGCAGTGTATCACCCCACATCCTAATTAGCAACCCACATCTTAGTTACCGCTAATACCACCTATTAATATTTTAAAAAAGCCAACCCCTATTTTCCCCACTTAATTACTAAAAAAAAAAAAAAACTAAATGACATAAAAGAGTATGAATTATTTAACAATTTTTATTTGATAAGTAATTATTTAACAAATACTTGCATCTTTTATTTAATTCTAAAATATACATGGCAAGCTTTGTATGCTTCCCCACTTGTTATATTGCATAAAACCCCATATGTAGACTTTCGACACACTTTGCCCCACACTAACTTGTTTTAGCATATTTTTCTTAAAAGTCAAGTTTTATAGCAAATACCCCCAATACAAAAAGTTCATTTTTTTTATGAAAATACCCTTCACTTACATAACAAATCATTTTTGGATCTCAATAAAAGAAAAGGTCTGACCATCATTAATCTAGAAACAAATGGTGAAGTACCGGACCGTTCCTAATCAGTGACTTAAGCACCGGACCACCTCTTCCAAATGCCGGACCGCCATGGTAAAGTGCCGAACCTTCCATTCAAAATGGAATGCTAAGATGAGCCCATCACATCTCTATAGTATTTTTTTTTTTACAAACTATTTTGAAACTAAATTTTAGGCATCCACTCATCTATTAAAGTCGCATATATATATATATATATATATATATATATATATATATATATATATCCATAATAAAGTAAAACAACCAAAATACCCAAATACCCTTCACAGTTTCAAGGGCTATTTTAGTTATGAAAAAGTATAGAATGAGACTATTTACCTTTGATACATGGTGGTTACATTAATAATGACAATTGGATGTGAAAATGGGTGGCTGTAATTATTCCGTTGACTAATCTCAAACATCAAAATAAATTTTCTCGAACTTTGTAACATATCCAAGCCATCTCAGTATTGATATGATATTCCATTTACAAACTTATATACTTCCCCATATCCAACCTTCCATTCTAAATGGTCTCATTGCATGCAATCCTTTTAGTTATTATATTTTCTCAAAATTTTGTCTTTAATATTTATTTTATGTACGCCCCATTGAGATGATAGCACGTGCCAAATTTCATATTCATATAATTTGTGGAAAAAACTAAAAGTAAAATATTATGAGGTGTCGGATCTAGATCAAATGGTCAGTGGCACACTTGATTTAAATTGGACAGTTGGATGGGGGGAAGTCTTCTATGCAATAGGGGAAGTAAAGAAACCTTTCCCAATATGCATAACCGTGCGTTTGAATAGTTAGAAAACAGTAAACTATTAAATTGTTGAAGTATTAAGTGCATTTTGATATTTTATAATTGTGAACAAGTTTTGAGTAAATTTCGACAAGGTATTTTAACCATAAAAACATTGTATATACTCATTTTTTAAGGGTGCAGTTTGCATACGAATGCATCCGTTGGTGTAGAGGTAAGGTGCACCTTCAAATTTTATCATGGTATATAATTTTGATATAAAATATTCTTAGGATTATCTCAAAATCTATTTTTATATCTAATTATAAAATTTAAATTTAAAAAATGATTAAAATCAAGTAGATCTATAAACATATGAAAATCTTGAAAATGGACGGTGCAGATAATATGTT
>NW_006498404.1:2447199-2457598 GCF_000471905.2 Amborella trichopoda
ATTAAAAGCACCAATTTTGAGGTTCTATTTCAAAATAAATATTGAAAATCTTCTCATTGTGTCCAAAAGAATGTGTATGCCAAATTCGAGGTGAAACAAATGGCCCTATGCACCAAAATAGGTGAGGTCCTTGTAGCATCCGCCCAAAATTTAATTATTTAAATCTTTTTTTCTATTGGTTAATTAGTTTAATGGTGTAGTTGGGTAAAAGATAAAAAATTAACCTAATATGCGCGGTAGATGGAAATAAATTCTAGAAAATAAAGTAAGCACATTTTGTCATTTACTTTTCTTATGATTCATCAAGTGGTCAAAAAATCCCATATGGCATTATTCCCCAACATCAAAACTAGTGAATTACCAAATGAATGCCTTAAAAAGTGCTCTCATATAAAAATTTAATCAAAATTTATAAAAAAAACATTTCTATTAATGGTATTTAAAAGTGGATAAGCCTTACCTATAGAAGGTTATATGGTAAAGACTTAATACCTTTTGAAAGGGTATTAAAAAGGGGCACATCTTTTAAGAAAATGCCAAATCGACACCATCTATTTGAAATGAACGGTGTAGATTACCTTCTTAAAACTTTTTATTTTAAAAGAAGTTCCATCTATTTTATGTTTGAGAAATATGTCAAAAGACACCTACGATATTAACCTTTTAACATTTTATCCATATGTTCTGATGTAATTTCAAAATAGCCATCATATGCACATGCGTTTTAGTTTGAATAGTAGAAAAAGAGTATATTAAATAGTTGAAAATTGAGGTGCATTTTGATAAGTTTCTCTTTATATATTTCATGCTTAAGTCCAACTTTTTGAGAGCATGTTTTTTGGTTAAATTATGCTCAAATTTTGTGCATCTCTACTTTTCACTATCATGCACTTAGAAAAACTATAAGGTAAAATAAATTGATCAAAATACATATACCAGTTTTAAAGGTATTTTTGTTACTTTATTTTCTTTAATTATTTTCTAGTATTTTTTATGGTACGTGGTGATGAGAAACATGAACACCCCCAAATTGACTTTAATCCAACAACCAGAAAAACAAAATCAAAATACAATATGAGCTCTCAAAAAGTAAGACATGAGTGCAAAATAGAAATAAAGTGTTTATTTTTAATTAAAAAAATAAAATAAATATTTTCCCTAAAATTTTATAAATTTAATTTTGGGACAAGTAATATGTATTTCAAAACAAACAAACGAATGTTGCATTAAGGACTTCAATAGAAGAAAAAAAAAAAACTATAGTTGATTACTAGGACTCACTTTTCTAGTTTTGTTATTCTTTGGACTTACATGGTCATAATGGATCCCTCCACGGGGGTTAAGTACTTTTGATTTCAGATGACCATTTGGGGTTAAGTTTCCAAAGAGGATCAATTAAGGGGCACCAATAACTTACCAACTTTTGTAATTATATGCCAAAAAGTCCACTAAGAAAAAGTGCAACTTGACAAGAGAGTGAGTAGAAAGATCAGTGAGATGTGAACGAAATGTGAAAGGGGGTTGGTACATTTCATATGCGTTTTAATTAATAATTTAGGGAGTCTCCCACTAGGGAATTAACATACATTAATTTAAGGTGTTATGGTCTTTCATTTTCTTGACAAAATATGTGGGGGTACCTTTCATCCCCAATTAAATAAGATGAAGAGGGTCTTTGACATGCATTAAAACAAGAGGGGTCTCTATCAATTGAGGGTGTAAAACGGATTCGGTGACTAACACACCTAAAGTATATATTGCTCCTTCCGAGAAGAGAATATAGCAAGATAGAAAAGTCCATACTAGATATAATAAAATAGGAAATTGGATATTCTACTATTGTATTATAACTATATATTGGGAAATTTAAAACTAACACATATTATACGGCATTTTAAGTACGATAAAAACTAACCCATGTTATACGACATTTAAAAATCATTTTTTCATATTCATATTTATCTCTTTCATTATTTTATTTTCTTAATGTTTATCTCTTCTTTCTCTCTATAAATATTTTCTCTCACACAAGTTGTTATACAAATCTCATTGGAGAGAGAAAGAGAGTTAGAGAGAAAAAGAAGAAACAAAAAAGAATTAGAGAAAGAAATAAAAGATAAATATTAAAAAAAATTAGAAAGAGAAAGAAAAGATAAATATTAAAAAGAATGAGAGAAAGAAAGAAGAGATAAACATAAAAAGAATTAAAGAGATAAGAGATAAATATAAACATGGTTAAAGAGATAAATATAAAGAGTAGAAAATGGTTTACGACGAGTGCCGTATAACATGTGTTAGTTTTTTCAGTACTGAAAATGCCGTATTACATGGGTTAGTTTTTACTGTACTTAAAATATCACATAACATTTTAGTTTTTACATAATAAGACTTTCTGTGAAGGTTATTTTGGTAAAAAAGATACTAAAATTAAAAAAAAATGGTGTGGACGAGGTTTATGAAAGTTAAAGGTTTTTTTGACGAAAATAAAAGTATATTTGTGATAATTTCCCTTATATATATATGTATATATATATAATGAAAGCACCACCACAAGCTTTGTTGGGTACAATAGTTTTTTTTTATCAAAAAGTTTATTTCTCTATCTGAAATTCTTCATGGTATCATAACATCATCATCCTCTTTGTCCTTCAGCTAAGTAATTTCTCGGTCCAAAGCAGGAGGAAACCTTGTCTTGAGTCATGTTACCTCAATCTTTTACCCTCCCTGACCCGACCCAGGCCTGGATTCAGACCCGAGAAGTGGACCTCACAGGTTAGGTCTGGGTCCAATCTTTTACCCTCTCTGACTAGACCCAGGCCTGAATCCAGACCCGAGAAGTGGACCTTGCAGGTCAGGTCTGGGTCCAACAGATATGGATTGAGTTTGGGTCCCGGTCCATCCTGCACCTCTACCTATATAAGTTATTCTAATCTGGACCCGACATACTCTACTTCTTGCTCTGGTCCAAACCCTCCTGACTCCGAGCCGACCCATTTGCAATGGCCAGGTCACATGGATGGTGACTTAGAACCAGCCTTTATTTCCATCCAGAATTTACTTGTGCATGTTCCTACCTAAGTTGTTGAGTTTCATTTGATCGGTGGATATAACACTATAAAGACTTTGAAGAACATGTACCTTCCCTTTATAAAATATTATGAATTCGAATTTTCTTTGTCTTACTCTTTTCTTGGAACCATTTCACATTAAAAATTGGGAAGAGAAAGGGGTAGGAAATGAGGTTGGTCAATGAGGCACCTAGATCTCACCAATTTTATAAAGAAATCATGCATTTTCTACCCACAAGTTTCACTAGAAAACATTAAGGAAAAAGTTGTTGGATAAATAGTCCACATAAGTGTGATTAGTACGTAAGATCTGTGATAGGTATTTTTTAGGGCATTTGGTTTTGGATTGCTTCTTTGATTCTTCTAGTAATGAGCGTTTATACTATGCTCCCGTAGGGATTAATATTTATATATTTCCTCCCTTGGGCAGAATGGCGAGTTGGGAGGAAATTTTTTTTTAACTTGGAATTTGGAGGACCACATAATAGCTGCTAGATTTATTTTAAAAAGAAAAAACAAAGGATTTTGAGTTTTCCACCGCTTAGATTTCACCGTCCAAAGATTGGACGATCGCTATTCAATCTTGAGCCTTTTTTTTTTTCAAGCTCATAGAAAGTGTGATTTGGAAAAAAATTTAGTCAACTTGTTCTTTGAGTTGAACAACTTGCATATACAAAATTTGAGGTACTGAAAATACTCCTCCCTTGGGTAAAACACAAGGTTGTAAATAGATAATATGCTCCCACAGAGCATAAGATCTTTTGGCATTAGGAAACCAAGTAAAACAAAATTTTGAATTTCGAACAATAGGATGAGAATTTGCTTTAAATCCTGTTTGAATTAATTTTAGTTCTCGTGCATAATTTAGCCAATCAAATCTGGTTTTTGAACGAGTTTTAATTTTAAAAATCACGTCTATATCTTATTGCATTATTAATTGAAACATTCCCTTGGTTTAATAGTAATTTATTGTTTTAACTAATGGGAAAAGATGAGATTCGCCTACTAGCTCATATGAACATATGAGCCCAACGTCCTAGATTGATTTTGGGCTAATCTAACGAGCACGGATGTCTGGTAGTATTTGAATTTTAGGTTTTTTTATAAAAAATATAAATAACTTGAAATTTTAGGCATATACTCATATAAAATAGGTGAATCTTCGAAAAAATATCAAAAAAATATTTTACATGAAATAAATTGATCAAAATAACTTCGAAATTTTTCGAGGGGTATTTTGGTCATTTTTTTTACGGACAATTTTTTTATATATATTTTTATTAGGTGCGCTTTGATAAGAAAAACACACACGTAAAATTTTAAGTGATTTGGATCTCTAGAAAATAAAATAAAATTCAAGCACTATTGGACAGTCGTGATCGTCAGATCAGCCCAGATTCAATCTGGACCATTGGGCTCATATGTTCATATGAACTAGTGGACTAATCCCATCTTTTTCGTTAACTAATCCTCCCTTAACAAATTCAACTACCCAAAAACATACGTTTGTTGACATGGCTTTTTTTAGCCCATTATTTTTAGGCTAGTCCAAAAAAAATCATGTTTTTATACCCATTTTTGTTGCCAGGCAATTGGCCAACTACGACTCAAATGAAGGACACGGTTTCTACGAGGCGCTGGACTCACATGTAGCAATACGGGCCTCCTTAATAATTTATTTTTGAAATAGATTTTGATCATAATTTTAGGGAATATATAGAGATTATTCATATGTAAAAATAAATAAATTTTTTAAACTAAAATTTAAAATTTTTTGTAGGAAATATTTGAACCACTAATTTTATTTTTTCTTCAGAGGAACTATTATTCTATAAGGTTGCAACCTTAAACAATCCAATTAAAGCACACCTTAAAATTTTATCATAACATATAATTTTGTTGTAAAAAATTCTTAGTATTATCTTAAAATCTATTTTTTATATCTAATTAGAAAATTTTAAATTCCAAAAATGGTAAAAATCAAGTAGATCTATAAATATATGAAAATCTTGAAAATAGACGGTCTGGATAGTGTGTTGCAAGATGCACTATTTTTGAGATTTAAAAACTTTTCTTTTTCATCTTCATAGATCTCGATGTCGAAATGATTTATTAAAGAGCTTTTTCAACATTAAAACAACATTTCCGATAAATTTTTTAGGTACACATGTGATTCTACATTTTAATGTTGCAACCTTATATAAACTTTTCCCTTATTTATATCCATCTTTGAATAGATGGTTTATGCATTGGGGAATACAAACGTAGGAATGCGTTTTCCAATACATGCAACACTTTTCCTCAAGGCCCGTTTGGTTCTCTGAAATCGGGTTTTTAGGAGTCACGTTTCAACTAAAACTGTGAAAAAATGGTGACCAGATCGTTGAAAACGAAATATTCTGCTTAGAGCATTTGAGGGTAATTAATGGCTTAGTTTCCTTTTATATGCAATCTAGATAACTAACGAGGGATTCATGGGGTACCTCAATATTTATGTATCAAAACGACATGCATTGATTTGTTCATCGAAATCAAAATTTCATGATGTCAACAAAATGCCCTCCCTTTTAATATTTCTTGATCCCTTGACCTTTCACTTGCCAAAAAGAAAAATAAAAAATTATTTGTTGATTGACATCTTCAATGGAAGTTGACAGGATCCCCCCTCAAAATCCCATAAGACTCGCTCTTTTTGCGGCGGGCATGGAAACCCAAAGGCCAGGTGGGACGAAGTTTGGAATTCATTGGAACTTGAAAATTCTAGGTCTCTAGAAGCTCCAACTGTTGATATCAAGAAGTCTTGAAATACTTGTTTGACAACGTATCTGACACTTCTCAAATATAGAGATCAGACTTCACCTTGATCTAACAAAGCTTCATAGAGATTCGACTTCACTTCTTCTTCAATTAGATAAAAGAGAAAAGAAGAGAAAGAGAGGACAAAATTAGATGGTAAAAGCGTTGTGATGTGCAGCGAAAGCAATACTATAGGAACTTTGGAAGTACATAAATAAAAGATGTTTTGAAGGAAAAAGCAAATGCAATACTAAACTCTGAAAAAATTGGGGTGGTTGCTATAGAGTTGTTATCAATAAGAGATGAGTGGTGGGGTGTTTGTCGGATTGCTCTCACGTACGAGTCTGACGTATTGATCAGAGAAAAATATGTGAAAAAGACAAAGAGTAGGAGTATTGGAAGCATCGCAACATGGTTGAATTAACTTAATTTTGATGAAAACTCATTCGGAAACCCTGCACCAGCTGGTCTGGTGGCATTACAAGGTACAATAACGGTTTGTTACTTAAAAAATATTATGCTCCATTTGGTGTGGCAACAACAAATGGGGCTGAGCTGAGATCAGCTCTTCAAGGTTCGATGGTTTTTCAATAGCGTGGTGGATCGTGTAACAAAATTGGGAGTTCAAGCTATTGTGATGTAAATTTTATTTTTTGACTTTTTCATTGTTTTGATTTTTTCCCAATGATGTAATGGTCAAATGGCTTTTGTTATTGCTGTAAAATGATGTTGAGTCAATAAAATGTTATTTTCTGTCACAAAAAAAAGAAGACAGAACCAGAAAACATGTGTTTAGAAAGAAATGGAATAGAGAGAGGGCACATCTAAAAAAGAAAAAGAGTTACACAGCCAAAGGCCTCCACTAGACAGAGGACTTAGAGAGAGAAAAAAGACAGTCTGAAATAGGGACTTAGAGAGAGAAAAAAGACAGTCTGAAATAGTGAGAGAAAGGCCTCCACTAGAGAGAGGACTTAGAGAGAAAAAAACGTCTGAAATAGTGAGAGAAAGGGTACTTTAGAGAGAGAATAGAATTAGAGATAGAAAGGGAATGCTTAAAGACGGTGAGTTTAGAGGGGAGAGAGAAAGGACATAGTTGGAGAGAGAAAAGAGTTAAAGAGGGTGTCTGATTGGAAAAAGAAAGGGGCTAGAAAGTGTTGAGAGAAAATGCACTTAGAGAGAGAGGCCCTAGGGAGATAAAGGGTACACTAAATATAGAAATAATTATTGGAAATGTATATAATGAGATACAAAGATGTTACAATTATTTATAATTATATGATGTGAAATTTAATAGCTTAAGCGTGTCACAAAGTTTGAGAAAAGTTCTTTTGAATTTTGAACTTGGTCAATAGAATAAATGCAGGTCCCCAATTTTACATTTAATGATCAAAATTAATTGTGACCACTTTGTACCAAAGACAAACTTGGTCAATAGAATAAATGCAGGTCCCCAATTTTACATTTAATGATCAAAATTAATTGTGACCACTTTGTACCAAAGATAAATGGTCTCATTGTATAATTTTCCATAATTATTTGTGTCATTTAAGACTAATTACATGATTATTTTAAAATAACAAAAAAAAGATTTGAACTTTTAGTTCTTTAAAACTTAGATATGGACATGGTTTATTTTTTGGCTTGCAGACAGTGCATTTGACTTTTTTTCTCTTAATAGTAGAAGGGGATATATCCCCAAGAGAGAGTAAATAGACAGTGTTGTCTCACAAGATTGAGATCTTTTTTACAAGAAAAATTATTGCTAATATACTTTACTTTTAACAAAATTGAAAAAACACCTTAAACTTCCCAAAATCTCACCCACTTTTTTTCTCAATTTTCGCGACTTTTTGGACAATTAATAGAATTTATTGTATTACCTTGAAAATGTATTACGATACTTAATACTTTAATATGTATTATTTTATACGGTATTTAAAATACCGTAATAACTTCAATTAGCATTACAGTACTTTAAAAATCGTAAAAAGTAAAACCCATTTTACTATCGCAAAAACTAACCCATGTTATACAGCACTTCAAATGTTGTAAAACCTTTTCTCATATTTATCGCTTTCATTTTTTTTTTATTTTATGTTTATCTCTTATTTCTCTCATTCTATTTAATATTTATCTCTTCTTTCTCCCTAATTTTTTTTATCTCTCCTTTCTTTCTATAAATCTTTTCTCTCTTTGGGATATTTGGCCTTTACCTGTCTAAATCTTTTCTCTCCTTGGGATATTTGGCCGTGTCCAAATTGGCTGATAGGGTAAGATTGTAAAGAGAGAAAGAAAAGATAAAAAAGAATGAGAGAGAAAGAAGATGTAAATACGAAAAAGAATTAGAGAAAAAAAGAATTGATAAGAATTAGAGATGAAATAGATAAGTATATAAGAAAATGGTTTACAACATTTTAAATGATGTAAACTTTTTTTATATTTATCTATTTCATCTCTAATTTCTTAAATACCGTAAGCCCTTTTTTTTACGGGAGATAGAAAGAATACCGGAGATATAAAGAATAGATCAACATAAAAAAATTAGAGATAAAATACTTTTCTGTTTATATTTATCTATTTCATCATTAATTCTTTTTATGTTTATCCATTCTTTTTCTCTCTAATTCTTTTTCATATTTATTTCTTATTTCTCTCTCATTATTTTTTCTCTTATTTCTCTCTCTACGGTCTTACTCTACAAGCCAATTTGGATACGGCCAAATATCCCGCTTAGGGAGAGAAAATATTTAGAGAGAGAAGGGAGTGATAAAAAAACTTAGAGAAAAAGAAGAGATAAATAATTAAAACAAGAGAGAAATAAGAGATAAACATAAATAAAATAGAGATGAAAGAGATAAATATAATAAAGAGAAAATGTTGACATATAACATGAGTTAGTTTTTACGATGGTAAAAAGAGTTTTAGTTTTTATTGTACTTAAAAGTACAGTAATTGGCTTACATAGGTTTACATACCGTAATGCTAATTGAAGTTATTGGTATTACGGTACTATAAGTACCGTAATATATTTTCAAGGTATTACAGTACTCAAAGTACCGTAATTCTATCAATACCTTTACGGTAGAAAGATTACCGTAAAAGCCATTTTCATCCAAAAAAATCGTAAAAATTAGATAAAAAAGTGTGGACGACATTTTGAGAAATTTGGGGTTTTTTTTCCAATTTTATTAAAATTAAGGTATATTAGCGATAATTTCCCTTTTTACGACTACGATTTTCCAATGAATTTTGCTTATACTAGCCCAAATTTCAATTTTTTAAAGGAAAATTAACATTAATATCCCTATTTATAGGGATATCACTAGTTTTGCATATTTAAAAAATGTACCAAATTTTTTAAGTTTACATAAATGTCCTTTGTTTTTTCTTTTTTTTTTTTCTAACTTATGTTTTATCCAACATGCCCTTAACTTCGGTAATCAGAGTACCAAAATAAGGTTGTAGCTTTGCAGTTTCCAAAAGAATGTTCGACACTTGGATTACTGTACATTGTCTTCCCTGAATATTTTTTTGACTACTTCTTGTGTCGAACTAAACCTCTTTTTCTTAGAAAAACAAAAAAAACAAAGACTAGTTTTCATAGTACTGAACTAGTTTATTTATTTATTTTTAACAAAATAAAGTATGGTACTACAACTAGCGAACTAGTTTCTATAAGAAAAAAAGAACAATATACAAAGAGATCATTTACTTTTTATACAAAGACGGCACAATCACTATTGTCTTTTAGATTTCAAAGTGAATGGTTGTAAGAGTATCATTGAATAAACTCAATGATTAAAAAATAAAATTCTCAAACTTCTTGACCAAAACCATCCAATTTGATATCTAATGAGTAGGAACAATTGTGACCTCCTTATAATAAAGATAAATAGTTTTTTTGTATACATTCCATAAAAAAAAAAAAACATTTTGTTCATAATGATTGAATGAGACATTTAACTAAGAATATATTTAAAAAATATTTGGTACTCCTAATACCAAACTTTATGTTTGCAACTACATTGCTACAATCTTAATTTAGTGCACTGAGTACCAAATGGCATTTTGAAAGAAAAAAAAGTTGGAAAAAGGGCAATTTATTTAAAATAAAAATTCATAATATTTTTTTGAATACCCAAAAAATGAGGGTTTTTTTTTTTTTTTTCACTCCTAGCGTTGGGGAAAGGCCAAATTCTTTACTTCATCCCACTCTATACATGATGTTGGTAATAACAAAGGGCCTGGTCGCTTCTATCTCTTGCTCCAAGCCTCCAACCTTAAGTTACACGCTCCACGCACACATGTATATATAAGATAAAACCATCATGCCTAAAATGAATAATAATTTAAGTTATGCTCTGAGCCTTGATCAGGTTGTTGAAAATAGTTATTACTACTTGAATTTTAATTATTCTTTCACAAAAATATTTACATTAAAAATTTTAGACAAACACCACAACACACCATATAAAATTGTAAGAAAATATTTTTAAAAAACTTGAAATAACCAAATTACCCCATCACTTTCCAAG
>NW_006498404.1:2457618-2486376 GCF_000471905.2 Amborella trichopoda
ATATATATATATATATTTATTTATTTATTTTTCTTTTTTTCTTGTAATATACAAGCCTAAATTTTATTTTAGTTCAATTTGTAAAACAAGATTGTAATTCAAGTAGGAATATGCATTTCAACGATTCGATTAATATCTAATTTCTGGGAACACAACTTCTACTACTATTCACTTTAGGTGACCACTTTGGATTTTTCATACACGCGCAGATTCCAAGTTTCTTAGTCCTTTACTTGGATTGAGCTGGAAACATAACTTATACTATTATTCATTTTAGGTGACAACCTGTTGTTAGATTTTACACACAGATTCCAAGTTTCTCAGTCCTCTACTTGGATTTAGAGAGAGAGATTCCAAGTTTCTTAGTCCTCTACTTGGATTTAGAGAGAGAGAAAGAGAGAGGGTCCAAGTTTCTCAGTCCTCTACTTGGATTTAGAAGTTTCTCAGTCCTCTATTTGGATTGAACTCTGACGAAAGAGTCCATTGGACGGGCTGAGTCTAACATTTCCTACTTCTGTAAGGGTAGCAGAGGAAGGCATACGACTTCCTCCCAAAGAACAAAATAGCGGGTACTGCTGCCATTTTTTGACCATCCATGCCACCCAAGCAACTCCTTCAACACCTGCTCCGTAATGAAACCAACACACTTCGAGAAACAAACAAACATCTCTCTCTGACCCAAAAATAAGAGTTATGGCTCCAAAAAACAAAATTGACATTTCTAGGAAGACAAATCACTGAATGAACCACTATCCATAACGTCAAGCCAACCCTATCAAGAAAATAGAACTACAGGCAAATTTGAAAACTAAGAAACAAAACCTGACTCTCTCTCTCTCTCCGTACTCCTCAAGATGAAGCCCCACTGCGAAGTTTCTTTGTCTTCTTGGGCACCACTTGAGTTTCCGCCTGCAACCACACACACAAAATTATGGTATGCAAATGCAATCATAATAAGAAATCATTAACATAACATGGCAGTGCACTGTGACTCGTCCGAGTCGACTTGACTCAGGCAAGTTACTCAGACACTCAACCAGTACAGTGCACACTTGTATTACCAAGTATGCCATTTTCATTCAAACAGCGCCCAAATGGCCTGTTGGCTAGTATGTACGCTTCGTTGGCCTCACGTTCAAGGTTCAAATCCCCTCAGACACCACCTATCATTTTTTTATTAAAAAAACTAGGCATCATTAAAGTAAGGTTCAACAGGGTTAATTAAAAGAAATACATCCCCTCAGACACCACCTATCATTTTTTTAATCAAAAAAACTAGGCATCATTAAAGTAAGGTTCAACAGGGTTAATTAAAAGAAATACAAGGTCATTAGAGTAAGGGGGTTCAAAAATAATATATATGGGCATGGTTCGATCCCTCAACTTTTTGTTGAGGATCCATGTCATTTAACTAGTGTACTCCATGTGGGTGTTGTCCCACCCCATGTGAATGATGTCACACCCTCCTAATGACAAAAAGTCTCCTTACAAAAAAATATTCCATGTACAAAACAAAAGTATATAAGTGTCCAAAATTTGTTGAGTACAATTATAAAATCCTCTATAATGCAAGCACCCTAACATTAACTTGGCTCGGCCAATGTACAAGTACTGAATTATTTCTCTTTTTTTTTTTTTCCTTAATATGGATTGGACTTGGTTACTTGGACTTGCCTGAGTAACTTGGCTCGAACAATGGACGAGTCACTTGGCCGACTCGAGTGCCCTTACCTTGTAACACGATGGAATTTCGAAAGCCTATCTATTGAGGTCATCACCTTGATCAAACGTGTTCAGGTCATAACATTGTCATGTGGGTCATCACAGGCCCCCTGATAATTAAATTGAACGGCGCTAAGGAAAGCGGACCGCACCAAAAATATCATTTAATTTAACTGAATGTCCCCTCTCCTTGCATGCTGCCCAATCCACGAATTGGATAGTGATGACCATTTTTTGTCAAGGTTTGGTGATAGCCAAACTCACCACTCCTATCTTTTTCCCTAAGGGGCATGTTTATTATTAAACACTGCTAAAATGTATAGTGAAGTTGTGTCGGGCTCACTACTAGTACCACTTTCCCATGAAACAAACATGGGAAAGCAGTGTGGTCAATAGAAAATCTCCCTTGGAGAGCGATTTCTGTTTTAACAAACGTGCCCAGAAATATTTATGTTTTCCAAGACTCCAATGTTCTAGAAAGATTATGGAAAAGTTTATGGTGCATTCCCCACTGAAAATCCATCTTAGAGATGGAAGTAGGATTTGAAAAGCATCCCAACTGATTCCTTATTCACTTCCGCTTTAGATCCATAACTATGCAGCTCAAAAATAGCTCAAATCCGAAGAACTGTTAGGAATAAGTATGAACAGCAAAAATAAAAATAAAAAATCAACAATAAAGTCAAATCATTTTTTGTTTTTTTCATATTCATGATTATGGAAGTCAAGATTATCAACCTATGAAATTTTAGATCCAAATCTCTATGCTTTACTTTTGGAAGGAGACTGGATTTAACTAGGAGTGTAGGCTCACACTGAAAACTTCATTCTCATAGTACTTGGGTAAAAGGCAAAGGCGATTTCTTGGGAGGCAATAAAAGAACCTTAATGACTTCTATACCAAGCGATCAAAGAGAGGTAACCTTTAAGTCACCTTTTAGGTAATGACAAAGGTGATCTTCAATAGAGAAATGGGTATTGAAAACAGAGTGTGGCATGCACTCCTAGAGTTGAAATTTTCTGACAGGTTGCAAGAGATATATTTCTTCTAAACTTAAACAATAATCTTCATTGATATAAAAGATATTACTTAGCGAAGCTGTGGACGAACCGAACCACATAAATCTTGTGTTTTCTATGATGTGCCCTTCTTTTTTGTCTTGATTTTCTATGGTTGTATTTGCACTATTTCGAAACTAGCCGATTATGCACACGATCTTAGTTAGGATTCTGGTATATATGGCTCCTATTTACACATGCAAGTGGATCCTCAAAACTGATCAATTATTTACTAGCTCAGACTCCTGACCAGATCTTAGAATTCAAATCAAAACATGAAACCAAATCCACATTAGTGCAAAAACTCAATGTACCAGCAACCATGACAGAAGAACAAAAGAACCCAAGGACAAGGTGTTAAACAGAGAAAAAGTCTATGTTTACAATGAAGGAGAACACATGATGAAGTTAGACTCGTACATAGGTTGAGATGAAAAACTACGAGGCAAAGAAGTTGGCCAAATTTTCACAATGAGTTCTTCAAGATGGAAAGACAAAAAAGATCTATCCAATGAAGGTCAAAGAAGCTAGCAATGTGATTTTGCATGAAGGTGGAGATGTAAGATTTGATAATAGCCAAGATCACAACTCCTAGGTTAGCCTAGAAAAGTTGAGGGCATCATGGGTTTCTTGGAAGAAAGATACCATAATGATTGATAATAAGGGGATTAAAGAAAGGTAACAACCAACCTTTTAGGTTAAATCTTTGGGTCACCCTATTGGGTCATGAGAAAGGAGATCCAAGTGAGACGTGGGTATGCAAGAGAGAGGGAGGCATGATCTCATAGAAAGAGGATATGTTCACCTAGGTTTTAGGGTTGTCTACTCTCTAGCTCTAGAAAGAAAATCTATCAATTGCTTTCAAGATTATCTTCCAGGACAGCTGTGCCAGTGAAAAAGGGGGAGATCGATTGGCAGAGCATTAGTCAATGGGGAGACTGGATTCTAGACATGAGGAATGGCAGGGTCTGTCAATAATTTGAGGGAGGAACTTCTCTTGTAATTCTAAACTATAATTTTCATTGAGATGTGCACTTTAACTTATGCAAGCATAGACCTATCCTCTTTAGGATGAACAATGTAACTCTCATATTTTTGTGGTGTGTCCTTTTTTTTTTTTTTCACTCGTATGGCTGTATTCGCCTCTTTTGCATCTAACCAACAATGTACATAATCTTTAGAGTGCATTGGTCTATGGGGATCTTGTTTCCACACGTAAGTGGGTCCTAAGAACATCACCCTTACAGCCATGCCTGCTATAATGATCATTTGAATGATAACACATTGGATTGGTTGGCAATAGAGAATGTTTGTCCTCATTTACATTCATCACAAACGAACGTTTTACGCATAGTGATGACCCAATGGGACTATGTTTGTTCATTCTATTATAGCACAGTTTCAGAATAATTAAGCTTGAAATAGAACAGATTCATTGAATGGGAGTTCTTACCTCTTTCTTAACAGAGGCGTCCTTTTCGGACAATATCAACTCAATATGGCAAGGAGACGACATGTAAGCTGCATTCATCAAAATAACTCATGTCCCTCAAATCCACATATTAACATGTCTCACTCAAAATTTGAAAGGAAACGGTATATAGAACCTAGAACGGTGGGCAGGAAACAACAACAAAACTTACGGTTGATCCTTCCATGGGCACGGTAAGTTCGGCGCCTCTGCTTCTGGGCTTGATTCACCTGGATGTGCGATATGCACAGTGTATCCACATCCAAGCCTTTCACCTGCAAATCAGAAACACATGAAATCAATGGAAGATGAATGAACCTCCTGTAGTCATTAGAAAAGTGCAGGCCATATGAGTGTGTGCGTGTGAGAGAGAGAGAGAGAACATTACAATCAGCAGAAGAGAGCATTGTTTGCTGCTTTCATTTCAAAAGTGCAGATCAAGGAGGCAAAACATCGAAGTCAATAGAACATGAATGTTTCTGTTATATTTGTAAACGATGTGTGTGTGTTCATGAGAGAGAGAGAGAGAGAGAACGAAGTCAATAGAACATGAATGTTTCTGTTATATTTCAAAAGTGTAGACTGTGTGTGTGTGTGTGTGTGAGAGAGAGAGAGAGAGAGAGAGAGAGAGAGAGAATTGGAGAAGGAAGGGTTGCAAAACTAGAGCGCATACATCTGCATTACTCTCAGCACCTTTGAGCAAGTTCAAAATGAACTTCGCAGACTTGACAGGCCAACGCCCTTGCCCATTTGGATGGCGGTTCTTTGCTTGAGCAGTGCGCCCAACACCGCTACAAAAACGCTGGAAAGGAATCGCCTGCTTGTGAGCAAGAACACCCTCCAAATACCTCTTAGCCTTGGCCAATGGCAGCTTCCTGATGGCATGGGCTGTCTCCCTTGTGTTCTAGAGAAATAAAACCACCCATGCTCAACAATAAATCCATAAAAAGCGAAAAAAAAAACTGAGCACAAAAAAAATCAACTGATCAAGAGATTCTCATGGTAAATTGAATTGCCAATATAGACTTAATATGGCAAAATTTGCTCAGAAATATTTTCTCGAAACCTTGATGATGTTAAAATGATTCGAATGATGAAAATTCTGTTAAAATGATAGTGTAGTATAGCGTCCATCATGGACTCATGGCACAGTGAAGTACATTATCACTTATGAAAAGTAGTCAAGGTAAAAATTTGTAGGGAAAGTATCAATATAAAGAGTAAGGAGTTTTACCCTTTCCAAAATCATTCAGGGGGTCAAAACGCCCCAATTAGCATAAGAGCTACAAAGTTCACTTTTTAGTTTTTCATTTCACTTGGGTACCTCCTCAGAAAATATATTCAAAAATACCCAAATTGCGCTTGTTCAAGGTTGGAAGCCTTGATCAGTAGGGAAATTTAAATAATTGACGCACCCAGACGTTGTTTGGTTGGGGCCTCTTAGGTGGGTCAAATTACTAAAAAGCCCCTAGTTGTTCAAGGTTCCCAACCCTGAACAGGGCAATTTGGATCTCTAATGATGAGTGGCTTGTTAGTGGTTTCTTGTAGCTAACGAGTCGTGGCTTGTTAGCCACAAACAATTATTGATATAGTTTTCCAAGTCCAAACAACAAGGTAGCCTCCAACTCCCCTTATCCACAATTTAACCACTGGATGAGAAAGATACTTCTCTCCAAACAAATTCAGCATCTAGGTGCATCAGACTCTTAAGACTGAAGATGGTATCATCTCTACAAAACCCCAATTTCTAACAATGAGTCTCAATTGCCCGCAGTACGTACGCTATAACCTCTTCCACAGTCTTCTTTAATACCCCGCTCAAGGAGTCATGATAGGAAGGGCCTTTATACCCCATGTCTATGAATGGCACTGCATCCAATATATGCTCGAAATAGACGGAGTTAAGGGCATTGAAAGGAATAGGATAATGATACAATTTGGTGGTGAAGTTCCCAAACCTATATGATTTTGCTGTCCGAATTCTCAGCCAAAATTGTAGTGCAAGTGGGAATGAGAGGAATTTGAGTGTTTGGCAATGCACCCACACTGACAAGCCAAATAGGTTGGAGCACAAAGGGCTAAATGATTTGGTTTTTGGTTTCCTAATGTGTATCTATTAATTGTAAAGTTCTAGTGTTCTTAGTTATATATATATATGTCTAAATCTTAGGGATGTTATGTTGTAGGACTGATAGCAAACAATATCTTTGGACCCAATTGACCTGGAGATGATCAATACATTGGAAGAATGGGTCATTGAGAAAGAGATGCCCACTCTTGAAGGTGTTCTTTCTTTTTTAGAGAAGTTCACTATAATTGCATTAATAATTAGTAAAGACTATAAGGTGATAAAAAAGTATGGTGACCCCACAGGGTCACTCTATACAAGCCCAAAAGGAACGAAAAAGTACAATGGGGAAAAAACTATTCAGAGGGTCTTCAGAGATGAGGTGGGCACACAAAAACTAGTTCCCCACAGGTGAGTTGGAGGCAGCCCCTTCCTTTGCCAAAGCATCATCCTCTGAATTGGCTTCTCTGCAAACGTGGGTCCAAGTGGTACTACAATTCCTAGTTCGATGCACTATTTCTTCGAAAATGTCATCAAAACACCACGGCTAAGATGAGCAATTTGATGCCCAGGAGATAATATTCTTGGCGTCTCCTTCAACTACTAGATTTGGACTCCAAAAAGGAGGTAAAATTGGATGGAGATGGAATCACCACATAAGTAAAATTTAAGTAAATAATTTTATATTTTAAGCTTTTATGCACTTTAAGCATGTAACTGTGCATCTTAATAGAAATGTTTTTATATAAGGTTGCAACCTTAAAATGTAGAATTTCTCCAAAGAAACAACCTTAAAATGTAGAATTAAAGTGTACCTCAAAAATCCATCGAAAAGGCTGTTTTGATTTTGGAAAACCCTTGAATTGATATACGAATATGAAAAAGAAATCATTTCGAATCCCAAAAATAGTGCATCTTGCGACACATTAGCTGGACTGTCCATTTTTAAGATTTCCATATATTATAGATCTAATTGATTTGAGCTATTTTTTAGTTAAAATTTTATAATTAGAGATGAAAAATAAATTATTAGCTCATCCTAAGAATTTTTTACACCATAATTGTATCTAATGATAAAATTGGAGGTGCCCCTTACTTTGATTGTCTAAGGTTGCCACGTTATTCAAAGCACACTCATCTTAATAATACGTAAACTTTCTCATAGGTGTAGAAAATGACGATGATGATTTAGAGGTCAATATTGAGGAAACCAACGATGAGAAAGGAGATGGAAATGAAGTTGATGAAGAAGACTGCTAATTATTTTTTATGCTTTTATTATATCACTTGAATTTTGTAATATTGTAATGGTAACAAGCTTTTAAGGCCCATGAGTTGCAGATTTTAAGGTTGTGGACTTGTGGTTTTGTACGTTTGTTTAGTCTCGACTTATGATTGTTATTCATTACTAACGATTTACTTGTTGCCTAATGAGTTATTTTTTCTCCTAAATTTTTTTGCATTTTTCTTATTTCTTAGATTTTTTACTATTTTTCCATAATTTCATTTATTTTCATATCTTTTCCTTATTTTACTATTTTATAAATTTTAAATTTATTAGACCGATCGGACAGTTGGACCGGTCCAGTTCGACTGGTCGAATCAAACAAGTGATGTCACTGGTTTGGTCTCAGGTCTGATCCCAAAAACATTGCAATTAAATCCAGCAATTCAAAATCAACAATATCGTGATTAAATATTATCTACTACTGAAAATAGCTTTACAAGACCAAAATACACAAAAAATGTGACAATCATGGATACGAAATAATGTTAGCTGAGGGCAGAAAAGCAAACCGAAAAAAAATCTAAAACCCTAAAAAAAACCTATAGAACTTTGAGATAACAAAATATTGGTAGGGAAAACCCAAACCGAAAAAAATATAGGGGTGATTGAGGAAAGGCAAGATAGTGTACCTTGATGCAAGCAATCTGAATGCTAACTCTGATTAGAGTACTTTTATATCCACCATAGCTCCCGCGAATACCCCAATTTTTCCTCCATGACAATAAGAGCTACAACATCCTAAGAAACACTCAATTTTTTTGTGCTCTTACTTGGGTAAGAAGATGATGGTTATTAGATGGAGAATAGAGCTATGAGAAGAAAATAAAGAACAGAGTGAAAAAAGGAGCCCTAAAAATGGCAAAATAGGGAAGAATTGTTGGGTGGGGCTTTGGTGTCTGCTCAGAGAGGAGAGATTCGAAAGAGGTGGAGGAGAGAAAGGAGGTCTTCAAATGGTGAGGAGAGAAAGACAGAGGTCGTAGAAAGAGAGATCAATGGGTAGCTTGCTACTATAAAGGCATGATTTCGGATAAGCATGCTTTGCTCATGCTTTTTTTTTTTTTGTGACATTAGGAATTGGGGCCTTGTGGGAAGAGTCATATCCCGGATATATACCCCATTTCCGTACCAAACACAATTTATAGTCTTGAACCTAATATATGCAAAAATGTGTTGCATACCCTAGGATAAGCGATCCATTAGGGTTTCACAGGATCAGTATCACAAATCCAATCGCATCTGATTGAACAAGTTTTTACATGTGCAGTAGTGATTCTTGTCTCTAATCATACCTGGACTCCAAGCAATCATAAACCTGCCAAAAATTTCAGTCTACAAATAGGTATCCATAAAATTAGGAAACTAAAGCCTCCTATCATGAAAAGGAAGTCACTTAATATAAAGAAACCTAATCAACTAAGGAGACAAACTCAAAAATTACAAAACTACTTCTAGAAGATAAAATAAAAAAATAACTAAAATCCTAGACCTAGTTAAACCTTAAATTAGCATTCGTTTCCTCACCAAACAAAATAACCTTATTTGAATGCCAAAACAATTGAATTAGGGAAAAAGGATAATGATAGTAGTCATAGATCTTCAAAAATTCTTGGAAGCGAAGCGCTTTGAATCACTCCAAACAGACCTCCTAGTAAAAAGTAAAGCCTTCCAAAAGCGGTCTGTGTCTAGTATCATTGAAGAAAAACCTCAAAACTTGAGACAACAAGTTTTACAGTCCCATGATTTGTGGTTGTTAAGAGGAATAACACGAGGGAAATACATGTGTTATGGAAAAAGGCATTAGGTGACCAGAGTCAGGGTCAAGTAGAAACTCCTAAGGAGCATAAAATGAATCTCGTGCACAACAAGCACAATGTCACAGGGAGGAAATCCTGGTCGCCCAAGACATTGGTTGCTATGAATCTCAACATTCACAAGCACTGGACAAACAACCACATGGCCGACACAAAACCATTGCTTGAGGTTGAGACACAAGCATATTTCGTCGTATAATTAACCATTATTCGTGATGTACTAAAAGTACAAAAAAACTGAGAGGTATACATTAAGGGAAGGAAGGGGGCTGGGGGGAAGGGAGGAAAGTGATGAAGATGACAACCTAAAGGTCAAAGAAATGTATAGTTTGGGTAAACCACGCTACTTGCAACTAAAACTCTCTAACAATGTAAGCGCATTGAGCACCCTGCTTGGCTACTTGATCTACTTCACTATTTGCCTCCCAAAATTATGTTGAAAAGATAGTTAACCTATTCTCAAAAAATAAAAAACGTTGAAAAGATATCTCATGTGTGCATGCGAAAAGCATGCTCTCCTCAAAATAATTCAGCCACAATACATGATAGTTGCTTTTCACCCCAAGCCCATGTAATCATACATATTTTGAGAGTCCCCTACCAATACCTGGATTTGGGAAGCAGGATGACTCTCTTAGGCCAGTAAAGAGGGCCAACTCTCTGCTGTCATGGAAGCACAGATGCCCAGTGGTCTAGAATTGGTCATCCTCTTGCCACCCATGCTATCTCCAATTATACCATTAAAACTACATGTAGCTGTCACTTCCAGAGGTGACTCCCATATGGCATTCCGTGTCACTATTGGACAAGTCCTATAGATCAGTCATAAATTGTGAGTCCCATGAATTTATCCAATCGTTGGGCCAATGATATGGCTCCTTCTCAAGTCTTCTCAGAGAACACTTCCTCATCCCCCCTATTTCCATTAGAAATAGCAAAATTGATTATTACATTCCTTCCAAATGCTCCAAAGTCCAAATAATAGTGATGGAGCATAATCTGCATAAAATACGCCCTATAGGAATGGCAATAGGAGTTCTCAAACCACTTAGCAACTGGTCAGCCAATGACCACATCACTCAAAAAAGAATTCAAGATCTGAGTAACCTTCCTTCAATTCTTTTTGAGACCAACATTACTCAATTTCCATAAGGCTATGTCTGTGTCATACCTGACTTCAATAAAACTTCCAATAATAGTGATCCACATAGGCATAAATCCCCTTGTAACTGACTACTGGTGCTCCCACTTAATTATCCAGTATTCTTTAAGTCTTATCCCTAAACTCCAAAATATTTGATTCTTCATAACAAGATTTTTGGACCTGGTTTCTCCACCTTTGATGAAATGAGTTATTGGTTCCAAATTGATTATATAATGTAAAGGTGAAGCTATTTGGGAATTCGAAAAGGTACGAAGCTTGTCTACATCTAGTTGCACCTTGCACAAGGTTATAAGTAGAAGCATGGAATCAACATTGATGGTTTTTGCCCCTATTGTGAAGATGACTAAAAACATTTTTTGGGAAATTACCACAAGGAGAAAGCATAAGACACGTTTTCTATTATTTTCTTTCTTGAAAGAATAAATAGTGTAAGAAAAGTTAGGCATCACTTTTTCTAGTTATAGGATAACTATATCACCATGTCCATCATGCCCAGACTTCATCTCTCATATCTATGAATCTTTTATTAACCATTTTACATATACTCCATCAACTCAAACAAACATGGCAAAAAGTAAACTCCAATTCATTATCAGGAAAGAATAGAACTTTTGTTTCAATAATTCAGGAAGCACTAGTCTTGGATAGTTTGTATTGGTCATTACAATGTTGAAGGAAGTCGTCGTTTGTATACCAAAAGCAGAAATAAACACCTGGTGAGTGTATTGTGGATTAAAAAATCCAATTCAAGACTAGGACTGCTCCACATATATAGACATTAACCAATTTCCAATCAAACCAAAACACATCATGAAAATTCTGAAAATCATAATGTACATTTTTCCAATCAAAACCAAAACGCATCATGAAATTCCTAGAAATCATAATTTATGTTCTAACTACTTCATTCATTTAATCAGACAAGCCATTGATCTTATGAGATGTTTACTAATGTGGGTGTCTGGTCCATGTGATACTTGTTAGCAGCGATTACATGCAAACCCCACCAGATTAATCCACTTATGTTGCAAAACTGTAACTGTATTTTATACACTTCAATTAATAAATGGTATATATAAACTATACGTGCTCTATAAGTGCAGTGAATTAATAAAGAACTGTTGCAATTTATATCAATGCAATAAAGAAAACCTCTCCTGATCAAAACCATTCCACTTCAATCTACTCAAGCATATTAGCAGAGAATAATAATAAAAATCAAGGATTTGAAGACTAAACTAAGCATAAATGTCCCTAAAATAACCAACAACCTTACCTTCGTCTAAGAAAAAATCTACATACCATCAGAGAGTAAACATTAATGTTACCATCCCTTTAACAAAAAATCTGCTTAATATCAAAGAAATTACAAGTTATTGCCATGATCAGAGTAATCCATTTACCATTTCCACATACCTTAAAGTGAACCCTTAGGTCGGACCCTCTGGCCTTGCAGGCTGCCATCACATAACACTATTTACATTAGAAAAACAAATGCCCATAGAAACACCGGGAAAGCACCAATTTCAGAAACCACACCAGGGATTCAAAAAAAAAGAAAAGGAAAAACTGAAGTTTGTAATCATGCGAGAACACATATACTGAAACACGAATTAGATCCCGGATCTAGAGAAAGTGAAAAATTACAGTTTTTCAGAAGGAAAGATATGTTCAAGAAGAGAACACAGAGTAGAAGGATTACATTTCGTAGGGTTGTCTGGCTCCCTAGAATACTTCACCTGGATTCCAAAACACGAATTGATATTAAAAGATTTCAAGAGAGAGAAAGAGAGAAACACGAATTGATATTAAAAGATTTCAAGAGAGAGAGATTAATTCATTTCAGGAGAGAGACAGGAAATAAAAGATTTCAGTAGAGAGAGAGAGAGGAGAGAGGCATGAACTAATAGATTTCAGAAGAGAGAGAGAGCGAGAGAACCATTGCTGAAGCTGAAAAAAAGGCCAAGGGCTAAAGTGCACGCATCAGTATGGCTGTCCTCCATATATAACCATATGAAACAAGAACATGTGAACAACATGTAGTAATACAAACAGTTAGTTGGACGGTGATCGAAGGAAGTGGGCCATTGGAAAAGTGACGTGGGCCGTAGGATAGGTCCTCTCTCTCTCCATCGCCATCGAATTCAACGATGACGGTGATGTGCCTCATGGCTCGATGAGATGTGGTCATGAGGATGAGGACGAGGACTTAATGACCTATGCTATGAAAATGTTTTCGTGAAACACATTTCATATGAAAGAACTTTCTTAGGTCAGGAGGTATGGCAGTTTTCGTGAAACAAATTTCATATGAAAGAACTTTCTTATGTCTGGAGGTACGGCAGTTTTTTCACACCAGTTAGTCCATTTTATGGTAAATTATTCTGCCTATTGATGTGACAGTTTTTCACACCAATTAGTCTATTTTATAGGAAATTATTCTGCCGATTGGTATGAAATACCTATGTGCCTCTTAAGATGGGCAAGTTCTTTTATATGAAAATTGTCTTATAAAATCTTTTTCACAGCAACCGAACATAGGAAATGGTTAAAATAAGCCCTACGATTTATGGAAAACAGTAAAAAGTCTCACCTCAAAATTCACCAATAATTGTAGTTCCAATGTCGGAAAACTTTCAAATCGACCAACCCGACCTTGATTGTTATAGCTATGAAAAGAAAAAAAAAAAAGATTTCAAGGGTTTAACATAGTGTATATTGTAACACATTATCTAGATTGTTCATCTTCAAATATTCACAGATTTGCAGGATTTTTACCATTTTTTGAACTATAAATTTCATAATCGATGGTGAAAATTGATTTTAGAACCATAATAGAGATTTTTCATTAATTTCATATGCCTAAAGTATTTTAGGAACGAGGTTCATAAAGCATAGCCTTATAAAAACTACATCGGCTAAAAATCATCACCATTCAAAAAGGATGACATTGTATAAGTGCCCTCCTTATACGAAATAAGCAGGACCTCTAAAATTTGCCTAGAGATGTAGTTCCATTTCAAAAACCTTATGATGGCTTGAAAATTTATTTTTATCTCTAGTTATGAAATTGAAAATTTAAAAATACTACAAATAGAGCGTATCTAAAAAACACTTGAAGATGTTGAAAATATGATGCAGAGCAAACAAATTAATTTTTATTATTATTAGGATTTTTGAGTTTATCTTTTAACTCGAGAGTTGGAAGTGTGCAATGATAGGTGGGCATGAGTTGTATATGAATTGATGTTGATCAGTTAGTTTAAGAACGTAATTAGGATAAGGTTAAATATGGTTAGTTCACGAGTATAAATAGGATAAGGTTAAATTTAAGGGGTTTATCTTTTGGCAATGCGGCTATCTATTGAAGAGGGTTGGCTATGGGTAAACGTAGCTATCTATTGAAGGAGAAGGCGGCTATCTATTGAAGAGGGTCGGCTATCGGTAAAACGTAGCCATTTATTGAAGGAGAAAGCTTTGGCTAAAACATGGTTAGGTTAAGCAAGAGAAAAATAACGGGAGAGATAAAATATGAAAGTCCATTGTTTATCTTCTATCTTAAATTATTAGTCTATTTAAAGTGATATCTCTCTTAAATTTTTAGTCTATTTAAAGTGATATCTCTCTTAAATTTTTAGTCTATTTAAAGTGATATCTCCCTTCATTGTAATGGGTGAATGAGTTAATAAATTTCTTCTCATGAAGAGATTATTTTGGGGTGGATTCCCCCCGAGACTTTGAGAGATGAAATATTCTCTCAAACCTTTTCTTTTTTTTAATTATTCTCTCAAACTTTTTCTTTTTTTTAATTGGAGTGGATTCTCTCTCAGACCTTGAGAGGTAACATATTCTCTTCAACCTTTTCTTTTTTTTTATTGTTATTATTTTGGTTTATTTCTCTCTGCATTAATTTGCATCAAAATATATGGTCTATATCACATTGTTACAAGTCGCTCTCGAAGTCAAGATGATCGATTGGAAGGTTCTCCAACGTCGAAACATCATTTTCTAAATAAACATCTCAAGATCAAGATGATCAATTGGAAAGTTCTCCAACGTCAGAACACTCCCTTCTAGAGGATATTTGAGGTGTACCTTACTTCAATAAAACATACGCTATCAATCTTCGAAGGTAATTTTTATAAGGGCTTAGAATGAGGCAGTGAGGGGAAACCTACAGGTTGAGACACTTACCTCCATTTGTTTCATTGTAAGGGTGCACAAAGAAAACCTCATGCTTGCTACAAATATTGTGGATATGAAACCAATAATATCTCAACTTTAAAAGGGATTCTTTGCTCATTCTTGCATCACGTGATTGTATTCAAAGAAGGAAAACGGTTTGATAGGGCTGCAGTACACTTAAAACAAGTAAAGCGCCACATTGAAAATTACAAAATCTTGATCACATTAGCTTAAGCGCCACCTTGTAACTCATTGAAAATTACAAAATCTTGATCACATTAGCTTAAGCGCCACCTTGTAACTCATTGAAAATTACAAACCTTGATCACATTAGTGAAAGAACAAAAAAAAAAATTTAAAGCCCTAAAAATAGTGTACATTGCAACAAAATATCTAGGCTATCCATTTTGCCCTAAAAATAGATATTCATAGATCCACTTTGCCCTAAAAATAGGTATTCATAGATCAACATAATTTGTACCATGTTTTTTAGTTTCAATATTTATTATTGGTATTGGAAATTGATTTAGAGCCAAAGATTTATGTTGCCTGAAAGTCCTTTCCAGACAAGGATTTGAAGTGAAGTGTGGCTTTATTTTGCTTTGATAGAGCCTAGGCCTTATAAAAACTTCATCCTTCAAAGAATCACCTTAAACAAGGAAATTCTTACTAATATACTTATAGTTTACTATAATCGAAAAAAAAAACCCTAAATTTTCAAACCTACACTCTTTCTCACAATTTTTGTCTTTTTTTGGACCAAAATAACCTTCATAGTAATTTTTTTACCGTAAAGAACATTACGGTAATTAAAATACCGTAATAAGTTGAAGGAGTATTATGGTAATTAAAATACCATAATACCTTAAAGCAGTATTACAGTAATTTAATTACCGTAATAACATCACAGTAATTTAAATACCGTAATAAGTTGAAGGTGTATTACAGTAATTAAAATACCGTAATACCTTAAAGTAGTATTACGGTAATTTAATTTCTGTAATATTGCCCACGCCTCATTAAAAGAACACAAAAGACTTTCTACTCTCTCGGGAGTCTATTTTCTATTTACTTCCTCGACAAAAATCCATGCTAGCTGTATTTTTCAAATCTCAAATTTTTGGGATATAATCTCTACTACTTATAGAATAATTTCATCAAAAGAAATTTTCCAAGTAAATTCTTCTGTATATTGGAAAAACCTAACACTTCAAGATTGAATAGAAACTATCCAATTTCCAAAGAGCTAGATTTAAGTGTCATTGAAGCCACAATTCAATTCTTTCAAAAATAATTTAGTAATTTTTATATGGTTCTCAAAATTTTAAAACAAAAACATTCTTAAATAGGTGTTTTTGAGCGAGAGAGTAGATCTACATGGTGCTCCTATAAGAACATGGATTTTTTTAAAAAATACAGCTTCGAAGATGACTACCGTGAAGAGAGGATAGGGGTAGCCCTAATATTAGCTTCGGTTGGAAGCTTTTCAACCAATAGGGGTTTAGAAATGACCAAGAAAGTATTACGGTAATAAGAATACCATAAAGATTTATCCACATGTTACAGTAATTAAATTACCGTAATAATAATTCAAACTATTATCGTATTTAAATTGATGTAAAGTTTAAAATGTATTACGGTAAAAAGACTAGCATGACTGTCATTTTGGTCCAAAAAAAGCCGAAATTTGTGAGAAATGGTGTAGACGAGGTTTTGAAAAAGTTGGGGTTTTTTTTTTTTTTTCTGATTTTACTAAAATAAAGGCATATTAACGATAATTTTCCCTTAAACAATTATTGTTGACTATGCATCTCAGCTTCAATGATCCTTAATCATTGTAGTACTGATTTGATTGCAATCTTATCTACTATTCATGACACACAAGGACTTACCTCTAATTTAATCGAAGGCCTTAAATTACCAAAAAAAACTGCCATAAAAAATTGAGTTTGATGAGATCATCCTGAGAAGGACTCCAAACAACACAAATCCTTCTCTTCACAACTTCTTCAATGCTACAAATGAAATCAGAACTCAAAAACCGATGCATTCATTTCTTTCTGGCATTCAATTGATCATAGTCTCCATAATTTTTCTCTTCAAACAATCTATATCCCTAACAATCCCGTCTCTTTCCAAATTTCCCTTTAGAGTAACTTATATGAAAGCCTTCCATGTCAATTTCCCAACTATAGTAGTAAAGAAATATTGATTTGATCAACAATTTCAGTAGCATGTCATGCTATCGTACTCCCAAATTAAGACAAGCCAACATCCAGATTTCATAAATAAAAGGACACCTCAAAAAAAACGGTGTTCCTCATTCTCCTTATCCTATTTACAAAGGGACATGGTTTCTATGCAGCCAGTCTACATAATGTAGAATGCAAGCTTGGCAATAAATATATTTTTTAAATATAATTTGATCCTAATTTATTGAGAATATATAATCTTTAACATGGAGATCATGAATATGAAAGTAAAATAAAATAATTGAAAACGAGAAATAATAATTATATTAAAAAAACATTTAGACTGTTAGTTACAATTGTTTTTAGACGGACCACCTATTTGCATCCATCTTTAAGATGGATGCTTTATACCCTGAACCACATGTTGTAGAAATGTGGTCCAAGCCGCATAAAACAATTTTTCTTTACAAAGTATACACAATATTTCTTGTGACATTTTCCCTCCTTCTAAGATATTCAGCAATAAGGTTTTACAAGATTGGAAGCCACATAAATGGGTAATTTCCAAATTTTAGTAATTTTCACTAATTTGCATTTATGTCTATCATAAAACAACTTCATACACATTGGTTTTGCCGAAAACACACTATTTAATTGAGCTTCCGAAATCGTTTCATATATTTTTTTACATTTTTTGCATCTGTTTGACAAATTGGGAAATCACTGTATATGGGACTCTATTATATCTACCTTTTTGTATTGAGTCCACTTCTTGATGTTGCTACATCGCCTATCTTCAAATATCGATTTTCTTTTCTTAAAAAATAGCTTAGGATACTAGAGTTTTAGATAATACCCACAAAAAATAACTATTTCGGTCTTATGTATATATAGGAAAATGGTCGAGTTTAGAATGAAACTGGTTGTTCCACACCGTAAAACAACGATTCTCTACAGTAAAACGGCATATCAGACCACCGATTCACCAATCCGGACTGGTTTTTGGCAGGTTCATTGGATTTTCATGTATTTTTTCGCCGGTTCACTATTTTTTTCGCACAATAAAACGACGACCGCAGATTCACCGATCCGGACCAGTTTTTGGCTCAGAGAGAGAGAGAGTTCAAAAAGAGTAATTGATGAAAGTTTATGGGTTAGAATTTGTTCATTGTGTGCCCTTTGAGATCTCTGATTTTTTGCTGCTTCTCTAAATGGATTTTTAGACCATGCAATCAAAGAATTCTTGTTGGAACTTTTTTTTTTTCTTGGTCAACCCCATTAGATAAAACCATAAAATTCTCTGAACTGAGCCCTGCAAGTTATAACAGTTGCACTATTGTTTGTTGGTTATGTGTCTTCAAAAATAGTGTTCTTCTTGTTCTTGTAGGGTTGGAATCTTCGAGTGCCAACACCAGTGACCTCTCACCCCAAAATCATAAATCATCACCCTGAAAGCATAGTTCTTCACGAATGAATTCATTGCTTTGTGTTCGAATACAAATAAGAACCTTAGGATATTTCCAAAAAGGAAAAAATTTATGGGTTTCACCTCAAATATTAGGCGCACCTCAAAAATTTCATTAAGAAGAGGTTATTTTGATGCTCAAATATCCTCAAATTGATCGTCTCGACCTCAAGATGCATGGACATGAGAAAAAAATAGATTTCAAGGTTTGAAAATAGTGCATCTTGTAATGCATTTTGGACCGTTAATTTTCAAGATGTTCAAGTTTTTATAGATCTACTCGAGCTATACTATTTTTCAAGCTTTAAATTTTATAATTAGTAGTGACAATATATTTTAAGGCTATTACAAAAATTTCTAGTATCGAAACCACATTTCTCGATACTATTTGAAGGTGTGCTTTACTTTGATGGTTTAGAGCCTTAGCTCTATACAAACCGCACCCTTTTCTAACAGTGCCTTAAGATGATCTAATGATGTGATGAATGCATCTAAAAGAAAAACAACCAAAACCCTAGGAATTGGGCTTGGGCTTGAGCTTGAGCTTGAGTGGTTAGCAGTTCACGTAGTAACGCTAAATCTCAAGTTCAATTTCCAGTGTTGAATTTCAACAAAAATAAACAACCGAGGCCGACATCGAGAACATGAAAAACAAGAGTGTCGCCTATTAGCAGCCCTTCGTGCAATACTTGAACATCAAGATCAAGTTTTGTAAGGACAAAAAGCAATTCAAAGAGTTTATGTAAGACATCAACCTTATACCTCAAGGCAAATATCAAAAACACATAAGAAAAGGTGGTTTCAATGCTAGAAAACTCGCGATGCAATCATTTCGACCTTTAGATATATATGGTGATGAATAAAGCCTAAAATAAATGCATCTTGTAGTGTATTATTTAGAGCATCCATTTTCAAGATTTTCAAGCATTAATAGATCTGCTCGATTCATAATTTTATAAAATTTTAAATTTCATAACTAAGATAAAAATAAAATTTCATAGCTTCGTAAAAATTTCCAATACTAAAACTGCATCTTTCAATAAAATTTGAAAGTATACGTTACCTTGATTGTTTAAGATTGACACCTTAGGCAAACCGCACCCAGAGTTTTTCATCCTTGATAAGTTACAATATACCAATAATCTAGGACACATATAAATCGTAAAGCGGGTTTGGTTGGAACAGGGAGAAAAATGGGAAGGAGTAAACGTTATATATTTTAACACTATGTGCTCCATTTGTTTATAGCTGCAGGCTACATTTATGCACTTAAATGGCTTGACTGGGTGTTTCAAAACCCAGATCCGTGGGGTGGATCGTTCCCATGGATCCATGTCAGATCGCTGATCTAGATCGATTTGAATTGATGATTCAAAAAATATTTAAAAAAATAAAAATAAATAAAATTTAAATTTCTGAAGGACCTAAAAATACATTGCAACATTACATAAGTCTTAAAAAAGGAAAAACAAAAATAAAAATAAAAAATGAAGGAGGGAGTTTCCTCAAGGGCAGGTGGGGGAGTGGACCAGGCCCTAATACCCTCTTCTTCCTTCTTTTTGTTTTTTTCTTTGAATGTTAATGTCACTGATTCCTTCCAAAACCAATTTGGTTCCAATAGATTAGTTTCTAGTCCAGATCGGTGATTCCCAACCAATCTGGATCGCCCATTTTGAAAGAATGGCTTGACCAATTTGCACCCTTATGGGTTGGTATGTGGTGCCATTGAGCCATAGTTGTTGAATGCTTAGTGCTTGTGCTTGAGAGAAATTCCAAAGCCTTATTCTCTACCCCCAAGGCCACCAAGTTCAAGTTCATGGGGACATTGAGCATGTGTGTGAGTTAAGCAGAGAGAGAGAGAGAGAGAGAGATATGAACACGTTACTTCAAACTTATACTGAGTGAGAGAGAATGTAGAATGTAGGGGTTGCTTTTAATTGGTACAAACCTTGGAAATAACTGAGTTTCAAAGCCCCAATCAAAAGCCGATATGTTCATCAATCAAAGCAATCTCTCTCTCTCTCTCTATTCATTAATCAATCAATCTCTCTCTATTCATCAATCAAAACAATCTCTCTCGGTGAAGAAAGTTATCTTGAGTGTAGATATTTGGATTTGGTTTAGAAATTTCGAAAAGCACAACAAATTGAGTGAAGAAAGTTAAAATTAAAGGACGTTTAACCCCCTTTTTTACTTTTTTATTGCCTAAATTGCATTCACCTTCTGCTTCAGTTAATAACCTCATCATATAAATAGAGCTTGCAATGCTTTTTTTAACGTACTTGTGAGGTTCACAACATGAGAGAGAGAGAAGGTTGCTAAAGAGAGGGAGTAAGATGAGAGAGAATAAGTGCTTTTTCAAGGTTTAGATAAATTCTGTACTTTGGGTACTGGAAAAAGGTATTATTTAACTTGGGGGGTCTATGGTTTTTTTATTGGGGTCATTTGGGATTATAATTTTAGAGAACGGGGTATGTCATTTTCCCAATAAAGATTTCCACAATACCTTAAACTTCCAACAAACACATGCAATGTATCATATGGAGATTAGAAGCAAGATGTAAAATTCAACTAATCGGTATATCATAATGTACATAAACCTGCTTTCCCATGTAT
Source organism: Amborella trichopoda (assembly GCF_000471905.2). The sequence continues at coordinate 2,478,661 of NW_006498404.1, forward strand.
AAACCAGCATTGGTATCTCATAAAACTGCATACCAGAATACTGACATACAAGCATATACCCAATCACAAAACCAGCTCGGCATCAGATTGGCACAAGAGCACATAATCACACCACCGGCTTGCTCGCACCTACTCGTTCAGAAAACCGGCAACATGGAGATTTTGCATACTGAGAATAACATCTACATCTTGTGTCCATATATGAAACCATCACATGTCAAATGTACACAGGCACATTGTGTTGAAGTTTGTTGCCAGACTAACACAAATTAGTTTCATCAAGAAATCAATATTTTAATCATGGACTTCATTTATGGCCCATTTTAGGGCATCTTCCCAAACAAAATCTCAATGCTCGAATTCCTTGTTTATGTTCCAACCCAAAGCATCTACCTTCAAATTTCTCAACACTATCAGTAAAGACAAAAGGCTATATTATTAGATAACATCATATTTGATCTCATTGTAACAAAAACAAAAAGAAAGGGTTGTGAACATATATGTTTTGCGACTAAGTTCTTCACAGAATGCATAATACAGGAAAGCCTTACCAGATCACGACATAAAATTGTCAGCTAATCATGCTAGTCTTTGGCCAAGTTGCCGTGGGGGTTATTCATGCTCCCAACAAAGTTGCACCTGGACCGGTATATGGAAACGGAATAAAGGAAACTCAATAATATGCATCAAACCAAGCATACTAGTAAATAAATACTACTGTATTGAAAATACTCAAGAAATATCCATATCACACCTACAACGGATTGGAACAAAGAATTGGACTAAGCAAGCCACTAATTTCATGGAACTATGTGCAAGGATGTACAAGAAAAAACCCAGATATCTATGGGTTTGTTCCTAGGGGTGGCAACGTGCCAGACCTGGGCGGCCCTAGTCCTAATAGGGCTGGCCCGGCCCTAACCAGGCTAAAAAGGCCCTGACCCAAGCCCTATAAGGGCCAGGCCAGACTGGGCCAGGCCAAGTTAAATTGAAAGAAAAACAGAAGAGAAAAAAGAAAGAAAAAGAGGGCCGGGCCAGCCTTGGCGCAGGCCTAGGCCCGGTTCTACCCTCAGGCTGTTGGTGCCAGGCCATTGGGCCACATTTCGTGGCCCGGGTTTCAGTCGGGCCTGGCAGTCCATTGCTACCCCTATCGTTCTCAACAAGTCCAACATTTTAGCCCTCTCTAACCTGACAGTGAATAGCCAGATCTGAAGATGCATAATCAATGAAACATCAAGACCACAGGTTTTTTACTTTCGATTAACCTCAAAACATCAAATTAATACGCATATGAACAACGCCAACAAACTCATTCTCGCATCAATCACTGATCCGCAACACAAAGAAATCAACATTTCCTTATTCTGTGAAATCTCACATTAACATAAAACATATGCATAAGAATGGTAATTGGTAATTAAGAATGGCTATAATATTATGGAACTTAGCATAGAACAAAGCATGAAACACTACTTCAATTATTTAGATATACAAACTCACAAGTACGAAAGATGGTTCACTGTGCCTTGTACTCCATAGAACGGGACAACTCCGCCTGTCATGACCTGTGTCTCCATATGCATAGCACTTTCACTTGTCATCTCCTCAGTCCTAGGGGTGGATCTAGCACCAGGAGGTCGTCCTCTTGGCCTTGCAATTTTTGGAACTTGCGTGTTGGATTCCACCGGAAGGGTAGGATCCACAGAAGAGATGGGTGCTCCTACAGAACTCACAGGAAGTATAGGAGCCACAGGAGGGGTGGGTGCTCCTACAGAACTCACAGGAAGGATAGAAGCCACAGGAGTGGGTGTTCCTACAGCATTCTTGGAAGCACTGCCATGGGTAGAACTGACATGTTTTGTGGTAGTCTTCTCCATGTCTGCTTTAGCAATAACCTTGTCGCATGCCTCTTGAAGAACTGTCTTTGCATATTCATATGCACCCGAACTCAATGCCCCATACACCGATAACATGTTAGCCCGCCGACATAAATCATCATAGCGCGCTATATGGGTCTCCTCACAATTAGCCTGTATCTGAACCCTATAACCATCAAGAGTGATCCCTTTTGTCACATCCTTCGTCCATCGCTTCATTATATAATGTTGGGGTAACTCTAAGATATTTTTAATTAAAAATACTCTAAGCATATGAGCACAAGGGATACCCATGCGCTCATACAGATGGCAGCTACATGTTGCTTTCTTCTCAGAGCTGTGGAATGCAACCATGTATGTCGGGCCACTGAAGCCATATCTTTCCACCTTCATGGTACATATCACCCCATCTTCCTCTTGCACTTCACAAATGAGATCATTTGAGCCCATTAATTCCATCTGAAAGTAATCCTTAAAGATTTGCAGGGTGTAAATATGCCCCATCTGCCTCTCGACCCGAGTAGCAGTCTTCATAATTGGTGCTACATCACGAGAATCGAAATCTATTGTGTTCTCAATGTCATGCTTTTGGTCAATAAATTTCTGCAACTGGGAAACAAAAGTAGTCAAGTTGGTATGGGAATTCAGATATGTCTTGATATCCTTGCTCATGGATTCACTTCTCTCACTAGCCCAAATGCCTGCAAAGAAGGTCTCTTGCAGATACACATACACCCATTTATGCCGGATTTCATACAAGGACCTGAGCCAGGCATGATTCCTTAGGTCATATCCCTCAATCATTCTTGCCCATCTCTCTTCGAATTCCAAAACTGTGGTACTCTGGTCAATGCACTTGAAGAAGTCTTCATGGAATGATGGATATCTGCGCTCAACCTGCCACATTTTCTGCTCAAACTTGTCTGTAATATGCCACCTGCAATAGCGATGCCGGGCTTCTGGAAATACCTGCTCGATTGCAAGAGTCATCGCCTTGTCTTGATTTGTAATGATCGACTTGGGTTGTTGTCCATTCATTGCCTCAAGCCACTTTGTAAACATCCATGTAAAAGACTCCTCCTTCTCTTCATGAAATAACATGCACCCTAAAAAAACAGTATTCATGTGGTGATTTACTCCCAAAATTGGTACACATGACATCCCATAGGCATTGGTTTTGTAAGCACTGTCGACTATAACGACATCCCCAAAGAACTCCCACGAGATTCTAGATCTCGCATCAATCCACAATACATTTGCTAGGCAACCATCTTCATCAACCTGCATCTTGTATACAAATGATGGGTTCTTAACAATCATGCTACAGAAGAAGTCCACCAAGCCTGCTGCATCACCTCCACTCAACTGTGAGTTTCTTCGATTTCTATAGATTTCGTTATGGCCATCTCGTGTTATGAACTCCAGATTCCTTCGCCCTCCAGCCTGTGTACTCAATATGTCCACCATCTTTGAGGCACTTATCCCACAGGAATCATATGCATCAGTCACCTCTTTTGTGGACTTCAGATTTTTGCGATGTGATCGAAGGAGATGGACTTCAGTAGGTGCAGTCAAGGCGTGGCAATGCGCTTTCTCATGCTTTGCAATGAACCATTTACCATATTCATCTTTTTTAATCCTTAGCATAGCTTTGCACCCCAGCCTCGTAGCAGGACGAGACCGCTTCCCTTCACCTTTCTTGAATCTATGACCTTCTTTTGAACATACAAATTCACGAGTAATAACCGAACCATCCTTCCTTGATCGACGAGTCGAATATACACGAACACTGAAACCCATTCGTTGTGCATAGTCATTATAGAATTCATATGCAGCTTTATGGGATTCAAACTGCATACCCTCTTCTGGGACCTCATCGGTAGGTCTAGGATCCTCCATGCTAGGATTGCTCGTAGTCTGATCTACGTCATGCTCCCTGCTACCAGAATACTCCATTAGAGAATTACACTCGTATTCATTGTAACCCTCACAATCATCCATTCCACTATCCTGAATAGGAGGATTTCCCGTCTTGTTAGTTGTCTCTCGCTCATTGTCACCCATGTTTCTACCCATCTCCATGTCAATTGTACACCCCATGTCCAAGTTCAAGTCCATCCCAATTCCTGAACCCATAAACAAAAAATTAATTTAATGACTTGGTCTGAAACATATAATTCATCATCATCATCATCATTAGAGCTTTCTCCCCAACTATTTGGGGTCAGCTACATGAACCCTGGTTCACTCTATCGAGGGTCATACCCTCACTGAGGCGTTTGACACATAACAAAAATATATGAATATGAATCTATGTCATGCAATAAATGAAAGAATAAGTGATTAGATACTCTATGTGACATGTTTCTCATCAGATACCCTAATTCAAACGAGTCCATCATATAAGTCCCAACCCTAACACTAGTCCAAACAATGCAGAAAAAAATCCATTATTGACATTCGGTGGACCCTATTTCAGACCTAATCTCCAATTTACACACAGTTAAAAGCAATCCATGCTTCTTAATGCAATCTCCAGTGAACCAGGCATTGTTCACGACTTACAAGTCCTTTCTTGTGAAAGAAATCCCCCCAACTGAAGCCACATAACTCGGATAATCTAAATCCCAATTCGCCATTAAAACTCAACATATTATAAAAAAAAAAAGCTAGAAAATATTGTTATAACAAAAATAAAATCACGTGTTCATTTTTGCATACCTTAAAGAGCACCCTTATATCAGACGACACTAAAGCTTTGCAATCTGCAATTGCATAATAATTATCAACTTAGAAAAAAATTAAATATAGAAAATCCAGAAAAAAACCCTAATTTCAGAACCAGCACCATAGATTACCAAAAAAGGAAAAAAAAATGAATCACAAAGTTTTTCCTTGACGAGTGCTCGAATCATAAAGTTGGTTCTTGGATCTAAAGAATGTGAAAAGTCACAATTTTTCAGAACGAAAAATAAGCTAAAAAATAGAGAACGGAGTAACCGAGATTACATGTCGTAGGGTTTTCTAGCTCCCTGTAATTCTTCACCTGGATTGCAAAAACACAGAGGGAGATTACTTACTTTCAGGAGAGAGAAAAAGAGACACGTTAAGAGAGAGAAAGAACGAGAGAGAGTGGTTACCATGGCTGAATTTGGAGAGCTTTCGGGTCCAAGGGCAAGGGCTAGATGGTACCTATTAGTCTGGTTAATATATTTATAAGAAGCAAAACATATTGGAATTTGTACTGATACAATGTATGTTGTCGTGAAGGATATTGCCCGTCCAATCAACAAGTTGAACGGTGATGAAGAGTAGACGGGACCATTCGAAACAGGGGATAATTTTCGATCGCCGTCGAAAATTTGTGATGAACGATGATGAATGTCATGACCAGGTACTCATCATGAGTATGACAACTAAATTACCAAGGTTAGTCTTCTTGGGGTAGTTTTTTTGGGTATATTATGCTCTCTAAGAGGCACGGTGTAGTGTGCTCCCATGTACGATCAGAGGCATGCACCTTAGAGATCATTGACCACACTATTTACATGCTATTTATGAAAGGATGAGGTTTATATAAGGTGCCTACCTTCATGCTATTTATGAAAGGATGCGGTTTATATAAGGTGCCTACCTTTTTGGGGTAAGAAAAATAAATAAATAAAATGCCAGTGGGGATTTGGGCTTCCATCCTTAATGAAGTCAAAGATTTTACCATGGAGGCTCGGCAATACTACCGTCAAACCTCAGGTCATTCTCAATCTTCTATTATATAAATAACACCTCCTTCTAAATTCGGCTCGAAGATGTAGTTTCAGCGTGGGAAACTTTGAAATGACTTAAAAATCTATGTCCAACCCTAATTATCAAATTTAAAATTTTAAAAACGTTGTAAATCGAACAAATCTATAAATACTTGAAAATCTTGAAAATAGACGGTTCAAATAACTTGTTACAAGATGTATAATTTTTTAAAAATAATTTTTATATTTTTATATTCATACATCTCGAGATAGAGATAATCATTTGGAAGGTTTTCTAACTTTGAAATAATATTTTCTAATGGTGCACAGTAATATAAGGTTGTAAAGTTATAAAAACTTTTTCATTTATAAAATGTCAAAAGATTATATGCTCCCGTAGGTATGTTCTGCTAAGTTCGGGGGTAGAGACTTCCAACCCTATCCATCAACATTTTTTTAAAAAAAAAAAGGACAAAAAAAGAAAAGGAAAACAACATCTTTTATATACTTGAAAAAAAAAAAACCCGTTTTCGAAAATCATGTAGGTCTTTTTTAGGTCAAAACTAAGTATTAAGCAAACTCAAAAATCTATTTATTTTATTTTTAAATATCATTTTATTATTCAAAGGTGGATTCCAAAATTGTAGATTTAAAAAATACTTTTGGAGGGCTTTTACATCTAGGAGTAAGTCTACGATGTTGTGCTCCTATAGATACAAATTCAACATTTCATTTGGTGGTCCTGGGGAGCCAAATTGTCCATTTTCTCCCTCCAGCAAAACACCAATTTGTGGGGCTTAAAATTTTTCAAGGATGAGTTTTCGTTGTGTGAATTGGTGCGCCCATTTAAACGGGGTCTTCTTTAAAAATCCATATTGGCTTTCGATTTTGAACTTTAAATTTTTTTTATATTGAAAATTTCAACCATCACAATTATGAATTTAAAAAAATAAAAAAATTGAATTGACACTTAAAACAATTATTTTAAAATTATTTTTAGACTGTTCATTTTAATTCTTCTCATATCGCCTGATATATACTATTTTTTAAGCTATATAATTATTATCTAAAGTCCTTGTTCTTAGAAACGATTATGATGCATAGTAGACAACTTTTTACATTGCTTTTGATTTCCAAAAAAAAAAATGTTATGATGCATCTTTTTTTTTCTCCGAAAATGGAAGACCGTGAACGAAACATAGAGGGTTGGAATGGTCATCTAGGAAGAAAACAAAAAACAACCAAGTAAAAGTGAGGCTGGTGAGAATTAGCCCAAGGCAGGGATGATTAGGCTAAGAGGGTGCCAGGCTTCCATTGTCAATAAGTTACAATTAAGCATTCACCAAAAAAAGAAAAAAAAGTAGTCAATGTCCTAAATCTTACGAACCATTTATGTACTTGTTGCATTTTCTTAAAAAATGGAGGATCATGCACAATCTAGAGAAGATTGGAGATGGTAATATAGGGTTAGAAATGATGATATAGAATTAAAAAGTGATGAACAAGTGAGGTTTTTTTTGTACCAATCTTAAACTTTCAAAATAAATAAATAATTCTTTATAGTGTGATGGTCCATATAAGTTTTATGGTCCTTTGGAACCATCACCACTTTTGTTGACTTTTGTTGACTTTAGTTGACGTGAATATCGTCGCACCTCATGTATGAGGGGAAGCTTAATAAATAATATAATAGTGTGTTTTAAGAATTTAAATAGGAGACGTGATTGCTCTCACCCTAAAAAACTTTTGTATAAGCTCTCCCAACACAGATTTTTTTCTCTCTAGTCAAAACGCAGTGAGCTCCTCTCTTTAGCTGAATTTTTATCGGAAGCTCCCTCTCAAATATTTTAAGTAAGTGACTTCATTATCTTGAAAAATAATCCATTCTTTTTAAAAATGAAATGAAATAATTACTTCTGCTTTTTATCATAAATTTTAGGAGCGATAAATTTTATGAGCAAGCGACCTCATTATTTTGAAAAGTAATCTTTTTAATAAAATTGTGATATTTTATTTATGTTAGAAATTTTAAATGCTGTAAATTCTTAAAAATAAATTTATTTTCTTGTTTATTGTTAGAGAATTTTAGATACGTT
>NW_006498404.1:2487527-2510674 GCF_000471905.2 Amborella trichopoda
GGGGTGTGATATTTTTCCTTTATTAAAAAGCTAAAATTAATGGGGTTCAGACCTTAAATTGTCAAGTATGTAAAACCACATTATTACCACTAGGATTAATGCCTTTTGTAAAATAAAATAACGTACCAATAATAAATGTAGATATAATATCAGGCAAATGCAGATTATTTAGTTTTTCTAAGGGGTTTTTTTTTTTGGGGTAATTTAGTGGGGAGCGCAAACCCTTAACCGTTTTTTCAAATAGTTTAAGAATTGTTTTTTAAGGTGTTCGTGGGGTAGTGTCAGTAGGAATGGAAACTACAACGTGATGATTAGGGTGTAGGGGTGCTCGTACCACTACCCAGTCCCTTTCTTAGGATTTTTTTACGTTAAAATTGAGTTTTTGATCACCGCTTCGGATGGCATGTAAAAAACATATAATCAATGATAAAATTAAATAAATAACTTGATCATATGGAATAGCGGTTCACCAAAATTACTAGCAATGCATGCATGTGTCCTAGTTCATGTCGATGATATTGTGATCATAGGCAATGATATTAATGCTATTAATACTATCAAAACCTTTCTTAGTGATTGATTTCATATCAAGGATTTAGGTCTTTTGACATACTTCCTTGGCATATCTTCGTTCTAAAAATAGGATCATTATCACACAAAGGAAATACACTCTTGAGATTCTACAAGACATTGGTCTTTTGACAGCAAAATCTGTCGTTTTCCCTATGGAACAAAATTTAAAATTGAATGGCAAGGATGGACCTCTTTTAGATGATCCCACGCCTTATCGACGTTTGGTTGGTAAACTTATATACCTCACAATTACAAGGGCAGACATTGTATACCCTGCACATATCCTCAGTCAATTCATGAACCAATCTCGAAAACCACACTTAGATGCTGCTACTCGAATTCTTCGTTACTTTAAAGGAACACCTAGTCAAGGCATTCTACTCTCTGCTAATAGTAGTCTGCAACTCTCTGCTTATTATGACTATGATTGGGCTAGTTGCCTAATGACCAAACGCTCAACTACTGGTTGTTGCACTATGTTAGCAGACAACCCTATATCTTGGACTAAGAAACAACAGACAGTTTCACAATCATCTGCAAAGGTGGAGTATCGGTCCATGGCAATTGCATCTTGTGAACTTACTTGGCTAAAATACCTCTTGTCTGATCTTGCCATTTCTCATAATGGCCCCATGATACTTTATTATGACAACAAATTAACCATACATATTTTTGCCAATCCAATTTCCCATGAGTGAACAAAACACATTGAATTTGATTGTCATCTAGTTCACAAAAAAATTTCAACAAGGTCTCATTCGTATGGTTCACATCCCAATTGAGTCTCAACGGGCCGATATATTCACAAAAGCTCTTGAAAAAGAGCAATTTCAGTTTCTCGTAGGAAAGTTGGGTGTATTCAATGTTTACCCTCCAACTTGAGGGGGAGTGTTGGGAGTTACCACAATTTTCGAATTGAAATTCAATATTTAATAAGAATTGCAACCTCTTGTATTCTCTACATATACCCTACATTTGGGTAATACAAGTATTGGAAATTTGTTTCATTCAAAATTGCTCCAAAGTTTGACAAGTTCAAATCGGGTGATATGGTTCTATGAATCGAGGTCATTAGTAGATCAAGTTAAAACTTGATAGCACTTACAAATCACATTAAGAAGCATGCTTCTATATGCATACAAGGAAGGAAAAAAAGTATAAAGCATCCATTTTAAAGAAGGATGCAAATAGGCGTTCCATCTAAAATGTTTTCTTACTAGAATTATTGTTTCTAGTCTTTAAAATTTACTAATTTTTTCATATTCATGATCTCCATATTACAGATTACATGTCCTTAAAAATTAAGTCCACAAATCCATCTAAAAAATATATTTATTAATAGGCCCACATTTCTACATATGAGGGCTTGGCCGCAGAGAAACCGGGTCCTACAAGTAATCCACAAGACCCGATAACATTGCTACTTCTGCACCAATGTTCAAAACCCGATGATTTTGGATCTTGATCACTAATTTGGATGGAAATCGATGGAATCAAACTGGTTTTGGATGGTATGATTCCCAATATGATTTCCAGTTTGGTTCTCTTATAAAAACCTAATTTTGTAGTTTTTGATATTTTTCTTTCAAGCTAACGTTTTCTTAGGTTCCTCTAACCCACCCCACATATCCCTTATTTTATTCTTATTCTATTTTATTTTAAAATATTTTCTGGATCATTAACTTTAGACCTGTCCAGACTGATCCGGATAACCGATCCAGAATGTTCCACCCCCACTGATCCGGGTTATAAAACACTAATTTACACTTGAACAATAATTAATCTGGATGTCATTCTACATATCAAAAAGAGGTTTCTGTACCAAGGCACCACAGGTCTACCAGTAATCGCATTCTCTATCCATTTTTGCCTTTCTCATTACATGAAATTGCATAGGATTTAAGAGAAATTCAATTTTTCATTTCTTCACATCAGCTGACTATTTTATCTATAAAATTGAATTGGGGATTCTAATTCTTCCTTGTCATATTCTCATAATTTATAACTAAACTATGTGTCCTTCTCTTTTCCTTAGATTTTAGATTTAGGCATTGTTTTCCCCCCTTGTTTTTTTTTCCTGTTTCCCAGTGCTTTAATTTGAATCGTTTCACCATTTTTTTTTTCCTGTTTCCCAGTGATTAAGTCTTTTGGGTTAGAAATTTGGGTTTTGAGTTTTATCAAGAAATTTGATAGAATTAGAAGCCCAATTGAATCATGTGGTACCATACAGAATACTATATGAAATCATGAGAGTCACTGCCTAAAACACCAGATCTTCATGAAGTTGAAGCAGCCAAAGCTATCACAAACACTCTCTAAAATGGAGAAAATTCATTGAAACGAGAAGCCATTTACACACGTGCACCATGCAGGTACCTGTCGCTCCTGCTGCTCAGTTACAGTAGCTGTTTTGCTGTTGCTCTCTCACTGCCAACCTCTACAGGCGTGCTTTCTTTCCTTTCTCATCTCTTTCTCTCTTATTTTTCCCTTTCATTTTTTTCTCTTCACCCCTTCCATCTCCATTCCCTTTCTTTGCCCATTCCTGCACCCTCCCTTCACCTTTCATTCATGATCGCACCCTCATTTTTGCCTCATTACCCTCTCCTAGACTCTCAGGTTAATGCCTAAGATAAGATATTCTCGTATTTAAGATAGAAAACCAAGGGCATTACCTTCTTATTTAGGAGGCCTTGGTGAGCTTTGTTGGTTTTCTAGTCTTCATTGGAGACTTCAACATGATCCGAAAGGGCATAAGAAAGGTGGCCATAATCCCAATGGATCTCATATGGAAGCTTTCAACGAATGCTGGACCTTGATCGGCAGCACATGAAATCAGTAGGGGTGGCAATGGACCACGCAGGACCCGGTCAGGTAATACCCGACATGGGTTTGGGTATGGGTCCAATATTTGGACTCGGTGGGTTGGGTCCGAGTCCAAAACCTTAATCCGAATACTATTCGGGTTCGGATCCTGATCCGATTGGACCCGACTCATACCCGACCCGTACCCGCAAACAGTTGGAGATATTCAAGCCCTATTCGGCTGTATTAAAGATCGTCTACAATAAGAACTCGTAGTCATCTTTAGCTATTAAACAACTAATCAGAAGGCTTGAACTCTAATGCTGGTGATTGTGACCTTATTGTCAACAATATAAGTGTATGATGGAAAAAAAATGGCAAAAAAAAAGCTCATAGTGAGGGTAGCAATGGATCTGACCAGACCAAGGACCCGATGAGTACGGGTATGGGTCCAACTTTTGAACCCGACGGATCGGGTCCGAGTCCAAGACCCAAATACTAGTTGGGTATGAGTATGGGGACGGATCGGGTCTGGGTCCAAGACCCAAATACTATTTGGGTATGCGTATGGGGTTCAGCCAGACTCGACCTGTACCCGACCCGAACTCACCCCTAGTTTCAAGTAGTTGGTTGGGATTTGAACTCCAGCATAGCGCCAAATACAAAAAAATTGGGGGAGTTGTAAGAACTCGTCCTATCTCCCTTTTCTTCAGTTCCGCTTCTCTTTGTTATAGCTTCTCCATCTGACTTCCCTCCCAGGTTTTTCTTTTCCCTCCCTTTTCTCCTTTGTTCTATTATTTAAACCTGAGTTTCTCCTTTGTTCTATTATTTAAACCTGAATTTCTTGTCGCTGGTTGTGTGCAACTCTGGTGCACTGTTATGTTTTTAAGGTTCCTTTTCTGGGTGTCGCTGCTGTGCTAGTTACATGTCACCTAAACCTCGGCCTGTGAGGTTATTGTAAAAGGGATGGTTGGTAATATTGGTATCTTTGTAAGAAAATCAGATCGAGTTTTAGAGGTCGCAATGGAAGTCAATCGTGGCTTAATTGGGGCTTTTGGCAGTGGTTAGGATCCCTTGAGGTAGGGTCAGTTGTGTTTGATAGTGTTGGTTGATCATCCTTGGATGGACGGAATACACTTTATATTTTCCTATTTCTTCCTGTTTTACCTGTACTTATGTAGCTATCTTCCCTTTATTAACGATAACAACGGTTACCACTATATAAATAAATAAAAGGAAAAATTACGTAAATATTTTTATTATTATCAAAATATCAAATATTTTCTATTATTATTGATATATCCATTTTTAGACTTCATAACGTATTTTTTAAAAAAAGACGAAACTACTTATTTTTGGTTTTTAAAAAACCAAAATCAAACTAGTTTCAGTTTTTGAAAAACCCTGCTGTTGAAGAACATAAAATTTTAATTTTTATGTTCTTCAAGAACCGAAAAATGTTCTCTCTTATGGTGTGTCATCTCTACCTCTTTAAAGTCTACCTCTTTAAAGTCAGAGCTATCCGATAAAATCAAATGTAACAACTAGTTTGAGCCCCTAAATTTAAGAGAAATCTTAGAGATTATGAGATTAAAAGATCGGGAGAAATCTTGTGGTTTATTCTCTCTACGTCTTCGAAGTCATTGTTATTCGATAAAATCAAGGAGGTATAGCTAGTTTGAGCCTCTAATAGATATCTCATGCATTATGAGATTAAGAGAAATCTTATAGTGTATTATCTCTCTACCTCAATTGTGGTATTTTCTCTATCTTGTGGTGTATTAGTAGATATCTCATGCATTATGAGATTAAGAGAAATCTTATAGTGTATTATCTCTCTACCTCAATTGTGGTATTTTCTCTATCTTGTGGTGTATTCTCTCTCTATCTCTCTGACGTCATAGTTATTTGATAAAATTAAGGGAACAACTAGTTTGAGCATCTACATTAGAGGAGAATAGAAAGCTGATGACCGAGCCCATGATGCCCTACCTTCAAGAAGAGAACTCTCGTCAATTCCTACCTTCAAGAAGAGATCTCTCGTCAATTCATCGAAACGAGGCCAAATTCCTCTCTCAATACGCTAGATGAAACTTACTAAAAAAAGGCTCGGTGAAACCGAAAATGCGTAGTTTCATTTTTTAAAAAAATTTGTTATGAAGTAAAAAACGGACATATCATTAATAACAGAAAGTATTCGGTATTTTGGTAATAACAAAAACTAAACACAGATATTTACATAATTTTCTCTAAATAAAAAGATGTAGTTGTGGTGCCAAAAAGCCTTGGCTCAAAAGGCGTATTCTCACCCTTAAATGTGAAGTTTAAACTTTTAAGGTTAAAAAAGGTACATATTAAGTACATTTATAAATAATTAAATATCTTAAAAAATGATGGTCTCGACACTCGATAGTGCATCACAAGATGCATTATATCATAAATTGATTTTTTTTTTTTTTTTTTAATATTGGACTAGCATCGAAACAACTTTTTGATCTATAGGATTTGAGTTGTGCATTATTTCAATAGTGTATGGTTGTCATGTTATTCTCCATTAAAATGGCAACCCCTATTAGGGATGGGTACAAGGCTAGGTGGTTAGGATGGTGGCTGGAGTTCCATTCCAGCTACGGATGGCAGCCCCATCCTCACTAAACTACCCAAAAAAAAAAGCATCCGCTTTTGGTAAAGCTTATCTTTTGAGTCACCCAACTCGCAGTCACCCCTTCAAAATTCATCTTTAATAAGGGTTTTTGCCTCTAAAGTTTTAGGATCTGTTAATCTTTGATCCAAAATTTTGAGATTGGTTAATCTGAACTATCATGGTGATTTTAAAATATAAAAATCACATTTTTAATATATTATCCTCCACCAATTTTGAGATACAGTGGAAGCACCATTTATCAGTCGCAACAAGCCGGGCCAAAACAAATGAAGACAAAAAAAGAGGGCCAAGCCAAACCAATTGAGCAGCGGTGGCCCTAACCCGGCTCTTGGGCCTGACCCTACTTTCTTTTAGGCTCAGGCTGCGCCATACCGACTGGTCCATCGCTTGGCCTAGCACTATTTTTTGACGTCCATCTCCAAGATAGACGTTTGATATATGAGAAGACACATAGGACGTCTCATACATTAGGAGAAACAAATCTTTTGATGTGTCAGGCTGATTCACCGCAACCCGGACAACAAGGTGATATTCACTCTACACCCTCGGATCAGTGTACGGATTTCCGATTACCTCGCCACGTCATTTGGAAGTCGGTGCATTAATTGAAGCAGGAAACGACCACGTCAACACACACGAAACAAATCATTCATCTGAAACCTTATTGGTCGAAATCGTTGGAAACACAGCAGTCTGCCACGTGTCAAAGTTTGGAAGGATCTCGATGCGACGCTGATTTCCCGGATGCACTTCACATATATTTTCACTCGTGCACCTTCTCTGTCTGATGGTTTTCTCTGACCTAATTTTCAAAGCCGGATACCGTTCAAGCTCTCTCCTCGATTCCTGCAAATTTCCCGAGTTTTTTTCCTCTCTCTCAAAGTTACGTGTTCCTGCAAATTCTCCCCATCTCTCTAAGTTGAGCATTGTTAAATCTCTCTCTCTCTCTCTCTCTCTCTCTCTCTGATCCTGCACTTTTGAATCCTTTACTTTGTCCTCTCACTCTACGCTTCTGCAATTTTGAATTCTCTCTCTCTCTCTGGTCCTGCACTTTTGAATCCTTACTTTGTCCTCTCTCTCTACGCTTTTGCAATTTTGAATTCGGTTATGTTGTCTTTGGATTGTTAAAAGCTATCCATTATGAGCGCTTTCTTTCTTTTTTTCGTGTTCTCGACATTCGTGCTTGTGGCCTTCTCAATCGACCCATACAAGGTAAGCTTCTATTGTACCTTGTTTGTTTTGAATTTGTAGTTTGCCTGGTTAATTCGCATATTTCTTTTCATACTTCGTGAATTTCATTTCTTAGCCTTTTTTTTAGGGTTTGATCTTGAATGTTGGTAATTCACTATAGTTTTGTCCAATTCTCGTGCATTTTCTCTCCCTTTCCCTGGAGTAGCAGGTTAATTTTGATCCCTTTTGTTCGTTATCAACCTGCATTTTGTGTTGGTTTCATCTTGATAATTGCATAATTCCATCTGAATCTTCTTAGCATAATCTTTTAGGGGGTAATCCAATCGAATTTTTTCGGTACAAATTATTGGTTGCAGACTGAATTCCAGTGTTTTGGCTGGAATTCTCGTCACCTTTGTACCCCAAATTCCATATTCAGAAGCATATTCATTTCCCTGGTGTCAGCTCAGTTGAATCAAGATCAATGGTATTTTGAATGTTGAGAGAGTGTATTTTATTTTTTTAATTGTACTGAGAAATTGCATTTTCTGTTCCATTTAAACTCTGATGCATCCAGGCTCAACATTGAGTTTGAGGTTTTCATGCAACCATAGGATCAGTACTTTTTTCACGTGAAGTATTATAATTGCAGAGCAAGAAACATGGATTGTTTTAGTTATCTTGTTTTATAAGAGCGTTAGTTAGCATATAATGATCTGATGCTTCTAGCAAAGAAATGTATATTAAAAATCCATGAGCACTGATAATTTATATAATTATGAAATGTACCACTTAAATCAGATCCAGCAAGAACAAGGAAATCACTTACGTCTGAACTACTGAGAGCTCATTTCCACACAATTTGCAAGAGCTAATTATACCACAATCCAAACCTTTATTGCTGGATCCTTGTTTCTGCCCTCACTGAAAGAACTTAATCTACAATGAAATCAACTAATGATCGTCGGATTAGCCTTTTGGGTGAACAGTAGAATGTTAGGGCTGCAACATTATGTTTCTGTGATTTGGCCTTTTGGGTTAATTGTAGAATGTTTGGGCTGCAACATTATGCTTCTTTGGTTGGCCTTTTGGATTAATCGTATATTGAATTTGAACAAAGTCTGATTCATTTATGCATACTTTCAGGTCCTTGGTGTTGATCGAGATGCGAGCCAGCGTGACATTCAGAGAGCTTTTCACAAGTATGTACTCCTGGATAGTCGCATCCTTCCTAATGCATTCCTTTTCTTTAACATAACTAAGTTGTGCCATGAGTTCATTTTCAGATGATGTATTAGTAAAGTTCTGCACACTGTACTACCATTTACCTGTGGAAAAAGAAACAAGAAACATAATAGGGTTCCACATTCATCTTGCCTGATAAGTTTGCAGTCTGTTGGCATTCTTTTGATTGATAACACATAATTGATACTCTAAAATAGATGGGTTTTGGACCTCATGCTTTCATCTATAATTGTGGTGATGCTCATTATGAAGTTATGTTATTTGTATATTTGTACATCTTTAACTCAATGAATTGTTAACCGTTACCACTTCAAACAGTTGCCTAATGTATCAGATGTTTGCAGGCTCTCTCTTAAGTATCATCCTGACAAGAACAATGATAAGAGTGCGCAAGCAAAGTTCTCTGAGATAAATAATGGTAAGTAAATTTTTGTTTCTTTGGCATTTTGATTTTATCTGAGATTAAATAATTCCACATGAATTTTCCCTCTCCGGCATGCTCATTATCTTGTCTTCCATACATGCAAAACTGGGATTTTTAATGATATTCTATATTTTGAAGTAATTTGTAAGGAGAGATTTCTTCAAGTCTTGCAGAAGATTTAACAAGGCTTTTCAAGTGTCTCTCACTTTTAGCTTCATGCTTAGTTCACATGTACCTGTTTAGCCTACATATTGAGAATGCATAAAGAGTTCAATTTGTGACAATTTTGCTGAAATCTGTGTTCTAAACATGATTTTTTTAACATGCCCGATGTGCTTATTGAACAATAATTTACTTGATTTTGAGTCTTTAATTCAATTACTGTTTTTTGAGCTTCCCCATTATGAATCGTCTCGTGGTCTTTGTCTTAAGTTTTTTTCCTTCGTCCATGATGATCGTCTTTGCAAAGTTTTACGCCTGGTTTCTTCTCTAAGTGGACATGATCACATGATCATAATTACTACCATTGACATCTTTTGTCTATTCAAAGGAAACTACTTGTCTGTCCTTATGTAGCACATTGCAGGTATTTAAATTTAGTAAGTAAGAAGCATGAAATGAAATTGGTGGAAGTCAACCACTATGTCAGGGTCAAATTACGTTTAGAGGAATCCTCACACCGTAAATCTTCCTAAGTTCCCTTAGAAGCTGAAGAAATTTTGGTTTCTGGCAGAAAAGCTGATTGCTAATTTTGTAGGACTCAGCTGAGGCTTGCTTTCGACCCCAGCCAGTCTTATGAAGTAATAACTGTGTCCTTCCAAAATCATATTCTAATGGTTTTGTTGGGGTGTGCATTGTGTCTCCTTTTCGAGTATGTATGGACTGCTGTATAGATCATTTTAAATCTCTTGTTTCAGAGTCCTACGAAGCAAAGCGGATAAACTGTTATTTCTATAACTCCTTGTGGAGTTGCTTCTCTTTCACATGCATCATTTACCCTTTTGGATTAGACATTTCCTTCTCAAGGGTCTGACATTGGTTTGTAGTTGGCAAACTATGTTGGCTATGGCTAGTACATACCCTTCACAGGAGATCTAATTGGTTTGTTATTGCTTGTTGAACACAGAACACCATGTTGAGGGGAGGGTTGTACTTATTAGTAAATTTGAATTTTGATAATTTGAGAGTTGGGAAAAGGCTCTGATGATGTTGATGATATGTGAATTTTTTTTTTCTTTATGGAGAGTTCTTTGGTTATTTTAGTAATAAACATAATATGATCTTTTGGACTACCATTAGCACAATTATGCATGAAATATAGTTCTTATCCCATTGTAATCAATATAATCTTTGATTTGTCGTTTAGGATTTTATCATGAATCTCTGACAATGATTATGAGGGAAGAGTTTTTCCTAATCAATAGTTATAATTGTTGTGTCATGTGGAGGATAGGAAATGGATCTTTCCAGGATTGTTTGGTTTTTGATATTGCTTGGTCTTCTTGAGGATATGCAACTTGAACAAATGCTTCAGTTTCTTATCTACTAACTCCTTATACTGGACCGGTCCAAGATCTCTTGATCTATATATTTTTGGCAGTTGGTATAATATAAATAGGGCATGATAATTCTGGTGAAAGCTGTCACTGACTCCTTGGTTTTTGGTTGAAAGTGTCTGAGACTATTGGTCACCCTTCCTTTTCTTGTGGCCGGCACTTGTTTGCTTGTGTGGGAGCCAACCTGACAGATAAGAAAAGGATGCCGCCTCTCAGGGCATCTGAAAATGACTTTAGTCATCTCATGTCTGGTGTGGCATCCACTAGATCTGCAAAATTTAATAGTACATGTGTACTTGAAGCATTCAGATATAAAGGTTGATTCCTAGTATAAACATGACTGCGACGTCATTCTTGTATGTGAAGAAACCATCCTGATTTTCAAAGGAAGATGCTGCAAAAGATATCTTTCTCTGTTCTCTCATTACCATTTTCACTAGAGGGTCATAAGTCAGTTATGGGTCCAAAGGAGTGTTCCATCTCCTTTTTACAAATATCAATTTTCCATCTTCTTTTACAAAGATCAATTGTCCATTTGTACTTGAGGCATTCAGATAGAAATATTGTTTCAAGGATAAACATGACTGCAACTTAAATTCTTGTATATTGAAGAATGAGCCTGATTTTCAAAAAGATATCTTTTTCTCTCATTACTATTTTCACTAGAGGGTCATATTTGTTGACACTCCCTATTACAAATGTTGTTTCATGCGCTTCTTGTTCTGTTGCACATGGATCATAGGTGCAGTTAGAGAAGTTTTACAGCTTCTCTCGGTCCCTTTGAAGACTCCATTGAAGCTAGTTATGTAATATTTTTGAGGGACCAAAAAACCCCCAAAATTTTATCCTTGAGGTGTACAAGAACAAGAATCACCATTAATGGTGAACTTATTGCATGAGATTCTCAAAATGTTTTGTGGAATTAGTTTTTTGAATTACGGTTTGTCACTCAAAGGCAGCTTGAAGCACACCTTCAAGTTTATTTGGCAAAAGCCAAATGTTCTTTTTTAGCCACTGTAGGATCTTGTTTCTGTGTCCCCAAGGTTTATGAGAAATGAACTATGAAATTAAGGTTATTGTTTTTTGGTTATTTTATGCATTCTTTATGTTTCTAATGGAATTTATTTGAGTCTGTGGCGCATTTCTTATGCATTTTCTGTGACAATCAAACCAGAGTTAGCCATTCTGTCTCTATTCGTACTTTCACACTGCCACAAAAAATATACTGGTTACTGCAACAACTTGGGCAAATTTGCTTTTTCATTAACCTTGTTTTAGTTTGGATCAGATCTTCATTGTCTGTTCTGTTTGCTGAAAGGCCTGAAACGGCAATGAAGAATTTTTAGATTGTGATTCGGAAGCATAAGTTTCTACACGTAATCATTTATTCTACTGCTTTATGTCTTTTCTACTAAATGCTTTGATTTACCTCTGTTTTAATTGTTCACTAATTTGATATGTTCTCTCTGCAGCATATGAGATTCTATCAGATGAAGAAAAAAGGAAAAACTATGATCTCTATGGTGATGAGAAGGGTGGGCCCAATCTTGGTAGTGGCAACCCAGGAGGCCCAGGAGACAGATCCACATATTTCACCTATGGCGGACCAGGCAGTGGTAATTTTAACTTCAGACCTGGTGGATCTCATCAGGCAAGGCCGTCCTTTGGCAACCCGAGTGGGAGCAGCAGCTCATTTAGTTTTGACTTCAGCGGGTCAAACTTTGCTGAAAATATTTTTTCCACCTTTTTTGGTGGGGGTAACCCAAATGGTGGGAACTTGTTTGGTGGTTTTGGAAGCTCACAGGGGCCTAAATCGGGGCATGGTTCCACTCCACCCTCAAATGTTCAGCCCATTAATTCGAAGGTTTTTGCAAAGGAAGTGGCAGATGAAGGTCTCACCTGGCTTTTGTTGTTTTATACACCCTCATCAAATGGGTATGAAAATGCAGAATCCATTCTTGAGGACGTGGCAAATTCCCTGCACGGTGCATTGAAGGTCTCTCTCTCTCTCTCTGTCTCTCTCTCTCTTAAGCGCACCCATGTTTTTGTGTTAGTGGAAGTCCATTGCTTCTCTACTGAAAGTTCAGTGGGAATTAACTTTTGAAATGTGTTGCAGGCTGGTAGTGTGAACTGCAAAGACGAGAAAGCATTTTGCAAAGAGCGCGGTGTATGGCCCTTAAAATCTAACAGGATCTTTGTATACTCTTATAGAAGCAATGAGAAGGGCTCATTGGTGGAATACAAAGGTGACTGGAATTTCAAAAACTTGAAGAGTTTCTGCCAAGATCATTTGCCCAGATTTTCTAAGCGGGTGGAATTAACTGAGCTTGATCACTTTTTGAGGACGGCCACCAATGATCTACCAAAGGTGATACTCCTCTCAAGAAAGAAGGAGACCCCTGTTATTTGGCGGGTCCTGAGTGGATTATACCATAAAAGATATGCTTTTTACGACACTGAGGTATGCTAAATCTATATTGCGGCATAGCTATGATTTGATTCTAAATCCTTTAAAGTATGCCAATACTCTGATGGAGGAGGAAGAACCATTATTTGTTGGATTCACGATTGTAGGGTGACCAATGGAGAGTGGGAGGCACCCTAATTGTGGGTTTTACTCCCTCTCTATCACCATCATCTCACCAGATGGTCATGACGTGGTCATGAGTCATGACCCCAGTTGACCATGGTTTTTGTAGTCTATTGACTGTAATTTTAATTTCTCCTATTTTTCAGGGGTTATATTTGTTACTTTTTCCTGTAGGTTCATGATTCTTCAGACCCCAAGGTGAGAAGCCTTGGCGTGAAAGCGCTTCCAGCTATACTTGGCATGATGTCGAATGGTCAGAAACATGTATTGAGCTCTGGAATTGTTGTGAAAGATTTAAAAAATGGAGTCTCAGAGCTCCGTGGCATCCTTGAGAATTTTGAGAAAAAAAATAAGAAGGCTGGGGCTTTCGGTAAAACTACCAAGTCATCACCTTCAGAAGCTCGAGATGAGAAGGTCCCCCTCCTAGAGAAAGAGAACGTGGAGACTGTATGTGGGGAAAGTGCGGCTCTCTGCATAATTGGAGTTTTCAGATCATCCAGATCCAGGGAGAGTCTAGCATCCATTTTATCCACTGTGAGTACCCAAATTCCAATGCTTTTTACCTTTGTTCTACTTTCTCAGGTGGCTTAGCACGGAATTGTGATCAATGTTGTCTACACAAAAACTTCGATTCTTCAAATGATCTATTTCCAGAGCTCTTTAATAAGATTCTATACATGGATCCCTCCTTCCATCCTCTCTCTCATGTGTTTGTTGTGTGGGTGTGGAAAAGTTATGTTCAAGCCCTGGCCATAATGCTGCAATCTGTCATAACTACTTAACGTCATAACCACCTCATTGAGAAGCCAAACCCTATTAATTTCAAACATATTTCACTCGCAAGTGTATATTTTTGAAGGTGCATGCTTCACCTTAAAAAAATATGGCCTTTGATAAAGCAAAATAGCAGATCAAGATTCGTATAGCCGACCTTAAATAGTTGGGAAGGTTCTGATGATGATGATGTATGCTTCACCCTTTGTGAAACTTCTCGTTTTGGACCACTGCATTCCCATTCTTGGTATCATGGGAAAGCAGTGGATGTTGCACCTGGGAAAGCACTAGCGTGTGCCAAAAGTAGGACACTAATGTATTTTCTTATTGCCAATCACTTTGATGCCTATTTTGGTATGAAAGTGCTTCCCCATGTGACAGAGTTCATATTGGAAAGCTCTCTCCATATAGCTTCGAATGAAACGAACGTATCTAGCACGGATGGTGTGCAATGCTCCATTATGCGCTCTGCAAGTCCAGACATTTACATGCTTGATTCTGGGCCCATTATATTAGTTTTCCTAGGGCACGAGTTAATTTCCTTGGAGCGCCACTGACCACTGTAAATAGCGAGGGGGCATTTCCCCAGAGTGTTACCACTGTAAATGGGGAGGTCCCCAACTCAAGTTCACCCTTTAGTATTTTACTTTAATACCATTAGTATTTTACTGTAATGCGAAATGTCACAATTTGTCATAAAGAGAATAGAAATATTGATTCTGTATGTTTCGTTATGGAATAATGGCTAATAAATCTTGTGATTGTGAATACTTTGAAATGCAGATGTCACAGAAGACATTAACGAGGGGACAGTACCATGGTGGAAGAGATCCAGTTTCTTACTGTTTGTTAGATGCCAGTAGGCAAGCACAATTCTTGAATGCATTTGACAAGTCAGGTTTCAAGTCTCAAGATAAGCTTCTGGTGGCGTACAAGCCTCGGAGAGGAAAATTTGTCGTGTTCTCTGATGATTTTACACTGGAAGAGGTGGAAAGATTTATTGGGTCTGTTCTCAATGGTGACACAGAACTAAAGAAGATCCTTCGGAAACCTGAGCTGAGGTAGGATCAAGAGCAGTGAGTGAGGTGGAGAGAAAGAGAGAACAAGATGCCTGCTGTGTTCAGTATCTTTTGTGAAGAGGATGGATCAGGTGTGGGGTGGGAGCCTCTATTATTTTGGCTCCATTAACTAATGTGCCTATCTCATGAAAGGAGAACAATTGTACATATTAGAATTGTAGTTAAAAATATATATTTTGCCTTCATGGAAATAGAATGATTTTCCACAAAGTGGTGACGAAACGTATAACTAAATCTTTCCATTCTCATTTAGAACATGGTTTAAGAGGTAGGCCATAGGAGATTCTTATTTTCATACCCTCTCTCCTTCACTGCATTGAGATTGAGAGATGAAAAATCTTCTAGTTTTTTGAAAAAAATGTAGTTGAGAGAGGGTGAATGGTTATTTTTTGAGGAAAACATAATTCAGAGGACACACAGAGAGTCCATAAGAATGAGAATCAATCTATATGCAAACTGACATATTCTCGGCTCGTTCCAAAATAAAATGAGAAAATATTTGGCACATAGCTTATTTTCATAAATGAAGGTGTGGCTAGACTTTAACTTTCACTTATCATATGTGCAACATTCATACTTTTTGGAATATACAATCACCTAGGGATCAAATTGGGCTAATTTGAGGTACTATATGGGTTTCAGACAATAGGGTGATATTCAGGATTTTCTCTAGGGGTACAGTGGGCTAAAAATGAATTTAAGGTCAAATATTTCCCAAGTTTTAGTTCTAGGTTTAGGGTATAGAGCATCTATTAAATTCAACCAAACTAAAATGGGATATCTACAACCAAACTAAAATGGAATTTCCTTAAATTGGAAGTTCGTATAATATGATATGAGAAATGATCCTATACGACCTTTTCCCACCATGTGCACGATCTAAAAGATCACCATTAAATTTAATACAAATCTATAAAAAAATCAAATCGAGTCCCACACTATGTGATAATTTTTCTAAAGATCCGTGATAAATTTAATGATAATTTTTCTAAAGATTTGTGACATATTTAATAATGATCTTTTGAAATCCTACACGGGTCCATAGATTCATTACTCATAAAATATTTAACCATTTGTCCCATATATTCATTACTCATATAATATATTTAACCATTTTTCTTCTTTAATAAGGATAATCTAAAGCTATAAATTCCGATTCCCGAAATTGAGAGAGATTTTGCTGGTTTGGCCTAGTGTAAGTTGTGATATCCTAAAAAGTTATACTTAAACCACTAGCATCACTTTGTCATAGCATCCACTATGTTATATCTTAAAAATATGAGAAAGTACCTTAAAATACGAGGCATCCATGCTCTTTGAGAAATGTCTC
This sequence comes from Amborella trichopoda, assembly GCF_000471905.2. The sequence continues at coordinate 2,503,736 of NW_006498404.1, forward strand.
ATTTTTTTTTTTTAATTTGGCTCTCTTTGAGAAATGTCTCGATGTAAATTTTTTTCTATTTTTTTAATTTGATTTGTAGATCAATTAGGTATAAAAGCTGCTCAAATTTAATGTCTACATTCCACATATCGTACATATAAACGTGTGGTTCTCCAATCTGAACTATTGTGCTCGTACAGTCAAAGCGTCCACCTAGAAGCATTATCAACTCCTGAATATCGAAATCAATAGAAGAGCTTTAACCTCTGCCCCTTTCTTGAAAGGGGGTTTTAACTTTTACCAAAAAAAACAAAATCTTGAAATAAGGTCCTGGAGATCTAAACTTTCAAAAATTGATTCTTACAAATGCAGGGGTCGACCATTTTCTCACGGAAAAACGTCCAAACACTTGATTTTCAATTTAAAAAAAAATCTCGAGGGGTCTTTTAATCTACACGATAATCTTGGAAAAAGCAAATCTAGGAATAGGTTCAAAACTTCTACTCCCATTTCCGGTAGGACATTTAAAGCCAAGAGGAGATTTCTAGAAGGAGAAATTCTAAAAAGACGTAATATTCCAAACCTCAACTTCAAAATAATTCCAATATTTGGGAGGGACCTTTTGAAAAGGGTCACGCCCCAAGAATTTACAATACTGATATTCTTGAGATAAGACAGTCAAAACATATATACATCTCTTGATAAGACAAATTTACAATGGCAAATTCTTACCAAGTAACAATAGAAATTTTAAGCACAACTACAATATCTTCCAAAGTTGATCATGACGAGCACTCAAAATAAAACCGCGGTTATCCTGAAAAAATGTTTACCATAGTTTGATGAGTTTGACTACTCAGTAAGTGATCATCATAATCCTAAAAATAATCATGATTAAAAGATATCAATATTTTCAAAAAGGAGATCTATTAACAGGAATGCATTAACAGTTTCACATTAAAAAATACATAATTAAGTATAATCCGAATAATTGAAATGCATATAACATTTTAACATCAATGCATAATTCAAAGATTTCACAAAATACCCTACTGGCGTCCCAAGTAAGTCACCTATATACCCCATCAGCGTCCTGATGGGTCCACTTAATCCCTATCGACGTCCCAGATAGGTCCACTTAATCCCTGCAGGTCCACTTATACCTCACTAGCATACCGGATGAGTCCACTTAATCCCTACCGGCGTACCGAATAGGTCCACTTATACCTCACCGGCGATCCGGATGAGTCCACTTGCATACTTAAAGTATTTCTAAATCTCTTTAAACATTCGAAAGCAACAATATCATGTACTCAACATATCACTGAAATCATTAATATGAATTTCACTGAAACCATTAATAACAGTCACTTTCAATAACATTTCAAAAATAACCAATCATATATTTTGGGCTCAAATTTAGAAAGGTAAAAGTTCGTAAAGACGTTCTAGCATAATTGCCAATCTAATATGTATAGAAAAACTCTTATAGAAATTCAAGAATACAGAATCATCACAATTTATGGGATGTCCATTCGCAAATAAATATTTCACAGATAATCAATTTGCAAAAATATCAGTTTTCAAGTAATAAGGCAGTCATTTGCACATGAAATTTACGATGTCTAAATATTCAAAAACAGTGGAAAGAAATCTCACAATTTTACTAACAGCAGAAATATCACAATTATTTCTAATAATTTTACAGTATCTAAAATTTTCTAACAATAGACAAGAAATTAAATAAATTTATTTTTAAAAATTTACAGCATTTAAAATTTATAACATAGATAAAACATCACAATTTTATTAAAAAGATTATTATTTTTTAATAATGAGGTCACGTGCTCGTAAAATTTGTCGCGCCTAAAATTTATGATAATAAGTAAAAGTAATTATTTCATTTCATTTCATTTAAAAAAGAAACGGATTATTTTTCAAGATAATGAAATCACTTACCTAATATATTTGAGAGTGAGCTTCCGATAAAAATTCGGCTAGAGAAAGGAGCTCACTGAGTTTCGACTAAAGAGAGAAATATCTCAAAATTTTCTAGGGTAGAAGTCATCACTTCTCCTATTTAAATTCTTACGACACCTTATTATATTATTTTATTAAGTTACACTTTATACATGAGGTGTAACAGTTATATTATATCTTAAACGCTTAAAGCCCACGTCCACTAATGGACGTGGCAAGAGCAAAGGCTTAAACCAGGTAAAAGCTTTTGAAAGTAGTGATGGTCCCTAAAGACCATCATGCTCATACGAACCATCACTTATTTAAAAGTTTCTTTTCTTTTTCCTTTTTCTTTTTTAGGATTATTACATTCTTCCCGCCTTAAAGAAATTTAGTCCTCTAAATTTGTGTACCTGATTACTGAAAAAGATAGGGATATTTTTCTCTGATATCGTCTTCTCGTTCCCAAGTCGATTCCTCTCTTGAATAGTACTGCCATAATATACGTACCAAAGGAATCTCCTTATTGCGCAGCACTTGGACCCTTCTATCCAGTATCAAAATTGGCTGCTCAATGAAGGATAGGTCCTTTCTGATCGGTAGAGGTTCATATTTTAAGATATGGGATGGGTCGGGCTGATATTTTCGTAGTGATGATACATGGAAGACATTATGAACGTTTGCCAATTCGGGTGGTAAGGCAAGTCTATAAGCGACACCTTTGATTCTTTTCAAGATTTCAAATGGTCCGATGTAACGTGGGCTCAGCTTTCCTTTCTTGCAGAATCTCATAATGCCTTTTATTGGTGAGATTTTTAGGAAAACTCGATCACCTTCCTCAAATTCAAGATCTCTCCTTCGGTTATCGACATAACTCTTTTGCCGACTCTGAGCTGTCCCGAGTCTTTCTCGAATTAATGCTATCTTATCTATGGTTACTTGGACAATTTATGGCCCCAAAAGTTTTTTTTCACCAACCTCGTCCCAACAGATGGGTGACCTGCATTTCCTTCCATACAGGGCTTCATATGGTGCCATCTGGATACTGGCTTGGTAGCTATTATTATAAGCAAACTCAATCAGGCATAAATGGTCATCCCAGCTTCCTGTAAAGTCAATGACACAGGCCCTCAGTATATCTTCCAAAGTTTGGATGGTCCTCTCCGATTGTCCATCAGTTTGGGGGTGAAAGGCAGTGCTAAAGGTGAATCTCGTCCCTATGCCTGACTGTAACCTAGCCCAAAATTTAGAAGCAAACCGAGTATCCCTGTCTGATACAATATTGACCGGAACTCCATGCAATCGCACTATTTCCTTAATGTACAACTGGGCCAGTCGATCCAAAGTATGCATCGTGCGAATAGGCAGAAAGTGGGCAGCTTTGGTCAGGCGGTCCACAATGACCCAAATGCTGTCACGTCCTGAATTTGTTCTAGGCAAGCCAGAGACAAAATCCATAGAGATGTGCTCACACTTCCACTCTGGCACGGGTAAAGGCTACAACAACCCAACAGGCCTTTGATGCTAAGCTTTTACTTGCTGGCATGTTAGGCACTTAGTCACAAATAGTGCTACCGCTTTTTTCGTATTATTCCACCAAAACGTTTTCTTCAGATCCTGATACATTTTAATACTTTCGGGATATATCGTATAACGAGAGTGATGTGCTTCGTCCAACATAGCTTTCTTCACACTCTCATCGTTCGGGACACAAATCCGACCATTGAATGTTAGCAAATCCTCACTACATATAGAGAATTCGTCTCTTTTTTTTCAAACTTCACCTCTTCTATAATTGTTATAAGCTGAAGGTCTTTCTTTTGTGCCGATCGAATATGTTGGATTAATTGGGGTTCTGCCTTAATGTTGGCAATCATACTTACCACACCATTAATGGACGGAGCCGGATGCCAATCCACTATTTTCTCTAACAATCTCATTTCTTGGATCATTAGATGAGCTAAGACTCCCGTAGATTTTCTATTTAGAGCGTCGGCCACAACGTTAGCTTTTCCTGAATGATAATGGATTGTACAATCATAATCTTTTAAGAAATCCATCCATCATATCTGCCGCATATTTAAATCCTTCTGAGAGAAGAGGTATTTCAAACTCTTATGATCTGTGTATATTTCGAATTGCTCACCATATAGATAATGCCTCCACAATTTCAAAGCGAATACTATTGCAGCCAGTTCCAAGTCATGAATTGGATTTTTTTCTCATATTCTTTCAACTGTTTGGATGCATATGCCATTACTTTCCTATATTGCATTAATACACAGCCCAAGCCTTTATGTGAAGCATCACTATACCAATCCCCCACTCCCCTCAGGAATAGTTAAAATTGTGCAGAAGTTAATCGAACTTTTAGTTCTTGAAAACTCTCATTACATTCACTTGTCCACTCAAATTTGATATTTTTCTGTGTCAATCGAGTCAATGGGGTTGCGATTCGAGAAAATCCTTCTACAAATGTTCTGTAATATCCTACCGATCCCAAAATGCTCCGAACTTCAGTCACATTACTTAGTTGTTTCCAATTAACAAGCTTCAACCTTTGAAGGATCAACTGATAGACCTTCCTTTAATATGACATGTCCTAAAAATGTCACTTGTTCAAGCTAAAATTCACATTTACTAAGTTTGGCATATAATTTCTTTTCTCTTAATATTTGCAATACCATTCTTACATACTGCTCATGTTCCTTCTGATTCTTGGAATAAATTAAAATATCATCGATGAATACTACAATAAATTTATCTAAAAAGGGCGTATAGATCCGATTCATCAAATCCATAAATGCAGCCTGTGCATTGGTTAATCCAAAAGGCATGACTAAACATTCATAATGGCCATACCTTGTTCTGTAAGCTGTCTTGGGAACATCTTCACTTTTAATCTTAAGCTGATGGTATCCAGATATAAGATCAATTTTTTAAAACACTTGTGATCCTTGTAATTGATCAAGTAAATCATCAATTATAGGTAATGGATACTGATTTTTCACTGTCACTTGGTTCAACTGTCTATAATCGATACACAATCTCATAGTCCCATCTTTCTTTTTAATAAACAATACCGGAGCTTTCCAAGGTGACACACTGAGCTTGATAAAATCTTTATCTAATAATTCCTCCAATTGTTGTTTAAGTTCGTTAAGTTTTGCATGTGCCATTCTGTAAGGTGCCTTCTAAATTGGGGCTACCCCTGTCAATAATTCAATAGAGAATTCAATTTCCATGTCAAGCGGTAATCCTGGCAATTCTTCAGGAAAAACGTCGAGAAATTCTCAGATAATAGGAGTGGTATCGAAATTTATCTCTTCCTTCCTATCTTCTTTGATATATGCAAGAAAACCTTGACACCCTTTTCGAAGGAGGCGATTAGCTCGAATACAGGAGCTTAAATCTGATGGAGAGTCTTTTTTGGTACCATTAAAATAAAATACTGGTTGATTCGGAATACTAAAGGTAACCATTTTCTTGCAACAATCAATACTTGCATGGTATGCAGAAAGCCAATCCATGCCTAAAATTACATCGAAATCTTTAATTTCTAGAAGTATTAAATCAACCAACAGTTCATTTTCTTCTATCTTCATTACACAGGATTTGTACACTATATTGGTGTCACTTGAATTTCCCATCGTGTGGCTACCTCTAGAATGTATTCTAATTGTTCTGGTTCTATCTTTAAGTGGCATGCAAAGTATAGTGACACAAATGAATGAGTAGATCCATGATCAATCAAAATATGAGCTACTTTTTGAAAGATAATAAGAGTACCTTGGATCACTAATTTTGAGGCCTGAGCGTCTTGCTGGGTGATTGCAAATACTCTTCCCTTTATCTGAGGCTTTTGAGCTATCTCTCCCTGCTTTGGAAGCTGTTGTATCTATAAGCTAGGATATTCTTTAATCTGGTGCCCCAATTTTTCGCATTTAAAACAAACTTCAGTATTCCAATAACAAGGGCTCGATCCATGGTTTTTTCCACATTTTTTACATGGTTCTATTGAGCTTTGAAGTTGCAAGATCCTTAGCTTCTTGTTTTCCCTTTCAAACTGATGTCGATTAGATGGTGTGGGTCTAACCTGAATTTTCTGATTTTTCGTCTTTTGGTAATCTTCAAAATCTTTTTCGACAATTTGGGCTCGATCCACTATTTCAGCATAAGTTCTCAATTTTAAGACTGATATTCTGCTTATAATAGCTGGCCTGAGACCCCTTTCAAATTTTTTCACCTTTCTTACCTCATTGTTAATCATATGTGGTGCAAACCTGACCAATTCAGTAAACTTGGCTTCGTACTGTGCTGCCGTCCGGTTTACTAGATTAATTACAGAAATTCCATTTTGTTTGGTCTCGAATAAAATCTGGGAAATACTTTTCATTAAATGCCTCTAGAAATACTTCCCAAGTTAAGGGTTTATTTTATTTGACCAATACTCCTTTTGCCATTCGCCACCAATGTTGTGCTTCACCTTCTAACATAAAAACTGCCAAAGCCACCTTCTTATCATCAGGACATTCCATTACCTCAAATATTTCTCCAATTACATAATCCATCCATCAGCTTCAAGTGGGTTTACAGTACTCTTAAAAGAAGGTGGGTTCAATTTCTTAAATTGTTCGAATATTACTCCCACAATTTCCCGTAACTGACTGCCTGGGTGGATTGTTGTTTTCCATCTGATGTTGCATTAAAGCAATCATATTTTCCAAGGCTTTGTGAATTCCTTCCATATTAGCTTCAGCTATTCTGGATCTTGACTTCGTCCCAGTCAGTACACGCAATAAATGTGATTTTAAGTACATTGTTTTTAAATTTCTTAAGAATCTTAAACCTATTGCTCTGATACCATAAATGTCATGCCCCAAGAATTTACAATACTGATATTCCTGAGATGTGACAGTCAAAGCATAAATACATCTTTTGATAGGACAAATTTACAGTGGCGAAATCTTACAAAGTAACAAAAAAAAGTTTTAGCACAAC
>NW_006498404.1:2511717-2524767 GCF_000471905.2 Amborella trichopoda
CATTTAAAAAAACAACGAATTATTTTTCAAAATAATGAAATCACTTACCTAAAATATTTGATAGGAAACTTCCGATTAAAATTCGACTAGAAAGAGGAACTCACTGCGTTTCGACTAGAGAGAGATCTCAAAATTTTCTAAAATGGAAGTCATCGTCTCCTATTTAAATTATTACAACACCTTATATTCTTTTATTAAATTACACCACACACACTTGTAACAGGTATATTACATTTTAAATGCTTAAAGCCCACCTCCACCTCTAAAAGAGGCGGCAAAAGCAAAAGCTTAAACCAGATAAAAGCATTTGAAAGTAGTGATGGATTTTAAAGACCATCATGCTCATACAAACTATCACTTATTTTAAATTTTTTTTTATTTAAAATAAATTATTACAAGAAGAGTGTATGAAGACTATCATGCTCATACAGACCATCACTTATTTTAAATTTTTTTTTTTATTTAAAATAAATTATTACAAGAAGAGTGTATGAACCGAGGCTCTTAACACACTTGGGAGGGGCACTTTGAAAAGAGTCTACCTACGAACCGAGACTCTAAACAAATTAGAGCCGATATCAAAAATTGCCCAAATATCCTTTTGATTATCGCGACATCAATGATCACCTGGACAAGGAGTATGGACATGATTAAGAAAAAAGGTTCTCAAAATAGTAATCTTGCAACGCTTTCGCAAGTAGTACATCTTTAGAGTGTCCATGGAACCAAGGCTGTAAACAATCAAACTAAAACCCACATCATAAACTTCACTAGTAGTAATTTTGATGCCCAAATATCCTTTTGATTATGGCGACATCAATGATCAACCCTATAAAATGTACGGACATTTTAAAAAAAAAAAATTTAAATCTCCAAAATAGTTCATCTTATAACGCTTTCAGAAATAATACTACCTTATAATGCCACATTGGATCGTCAATTTTCAAGATTTAAACTGACAAAATAAATTTAAGTTCACAAAATAATACATCCTTTAACGCTTTCAAAAATAGTATTATCTTATAATGCCTTAGTAGACGTCAATTTTCAAAATTTTCAAATTTTCATCGATCGACGCTACTCATAATTAAGATGTCACACGCTTGTAGAATTATACTCGAAGGTGCGCTGTAACCTTTCAAGGATAATCATGAAGCCACACATTCGGAATTACTCGTTATCAGTCGATCAGGTTTGATGCATTCACCTTTATAAACTACGATCAATGTCACAACCATTCAAAGACAGAAGAAAAATGTTCAAACCCACAAAGAACCAACACCATTTCTATTCAAATAAATCAGCAGTACTCCAAGGAGCACTAGAACCCAAGGAACCAGAACATATCGGAATGTAGCAAAGCTACATCACTCTTTATCAACTCCAACTTGAAGGAGAAGCACAAACCCCACCCCCCTATGAAGAAAGACCCAACCAGACGCTGCATACAAAACCCATAAATGCAAGGAACAAAGAGGAAACACGACATGTTCTACTTGGTGTTGGTGGTTCGGAACTTCGACTCGTTGATGCCGATGTCTTCCTGCTCGGCACTCTCGCCACCGGACTGGTTTAGAGTGCTGAGGCCTCCCTTGCGTCCCATTTCCTGATACCCTTCCGTCCCAAGCTGCTCCCTTCGGGTCTGACCTCCACGGCTACGCCCTACAATCACCAAACCACGTTATAAAAGCCTCTCACAACCCATAATTACATCATTCATAGAATAAAAGATTAAGAAAACAATAACATAAACAGGCCTACGAAGGTATCGGACTTGTTCACTTGAGGGCTGAGCCTAGCCCTTAAAGTTTTCAAATTTTAAAATTAAAGAACCAAAATAAATAGAAAAAAATGGCCCGCTGCTTGGGCTAAGTTAAAATTTTAACGGAAAAAAAAAAAAAAAAGCCGGCCAGACCATGAGCTACATTTTGTGGTCCACACCGTAGTTTTTTAAAACCCAAAAAAGCCACCCGGTCCCATTGCCACTCCAACAGTCCATAAGCAAAGCTAAATCCCTAGAAAGAGGGACCGACATCTGACCCTCAGCAAGGTGTTCCTGCGCCTCGAGGCTCTTCCCTCCGGTCCCTCCAGGCACCACAGTCTCCCCCTGCCTCGCCTTCTCGTCCAGCTCTCTCCTCTCCTGACGAGTCGTCATTATTTCTCTAACAACCTCAGAAGAAACAACCCCAACAAAATCACCTAAACCCAATAAACAATAAACAATAAACAATAAACAATCAACAAGCTTGCTTTCAACTCAGTTCGATCGCAGAAAACGGAGATTAGGTGGAATTTATAATGGATTGAGAGGAGCTCATGCTCGCTGTGGTGACGCCACATAGGGCCTGGCAAGCCGGTGAACGCGGCGCAATGGCGAGCCTCCCTCTGTCTCTCGTCGCCACGACGAGCCGCTGCTGCTGACGCGTCGCTCACGTCTCGTTTCTCTTGTTTCCCGGCGAACGTCGACCCGACAAATAATTATCCCTGTGAGAGAGAAAACAAAATTTTTTGAACTTTTTGTTTTCTCTCTCTAGACTCTTATCGTGTTCTAACAAGTCTCTACCAATATGAAGACGAATAAAATCATTCTTTCACTTTCGAGTGACTGGGAATCGTGTTCTAACAAGTCTCTACCAATATGAAGACGAATAAAATCATTCTTTCACTTTCGAGTGACTGGGATTGGATTTTCTCTCTGTCTTGTTTCTCTTTCAACGGTACATCACAAGAAATATTTATCCGATAACTTTTTTGGTGGACCCAAAACTTTCAGGACCCATCTTCTAACCTGGGATTGGATTTTCTCTCCGTCTTGTTTCTCTTTCAATGGTACATCACAAGAAATATTCATCCGATAACTTTTTTGGTAAAACTTTCAAGACCCATCTTCTAACCTCCTAATCAATTTTACTAATTTTTATTTTGACTTTTTAACACAAACAAATTTGTAAAGATATTTTTTTATTTGGATGTGAGAGAGACCTTAATTTGGTATAGGACAGGGACCGTGATTTTAGAGAGAGAGGGAGAGAGGATGGGAAAAATGGTGATTTAGAGAGAGGGAGGGAGAGGATGAAAGAATGGAGAGAGAGAGAAGGGGATTTGGATAAATACGGTAGAGAGAGAAGATGAGAAAATGGAGAGAGGGGGATTGGAGAAGCACAGGAGTGATAGAAGATGGAAAAAATGGAGAGAGATATGCAGAAGCATGGGAGAAAAAGGCATTTGGGAAAACATGGGAAGAGAGAGGATAGGCATAAATGGAGATAGAGGGATTTGGCGAAGTTTGGGAGAGAGACAGAAAGAGAGAGTTGGGGAAGTACGGAGAGAGGGCTTGAGAGATTTACATGGAGAGAGAGAAGGAAACATGTGGAGAGATGGAGTTTAAAAATAATGTCTTTTTAAAAATTTTGTTTGGGCAAATAATATAAAATAAAAATGGATAAAATTGTTCTAAGAGGTTAGAAAATATACTAGATAAAATCTCTATATATTAAGATAGGTTTTAAAACCAAGGATCTATAGAGAAATGAAACTTAAAAAGAGAGTCTACAAAGATATTTTCCCTAAAATTATATATTTCTTCATATCCAACTATTGATAGCTCTAATCACAATATCATGTTTCAGCACTAATTTTTTATTTCTATTTATAAAATATTTTGACACCAAATTTTGGTTCATCCCCTCTCGACCATGAAAGATTAGAAGCATCGCGATCTACAATAGTCGATATATCTAAATTGGCGTAGATATAAAGGTCTACAATAGTCGATTCCTCTCCAAACACTAGACCTCAATGCTTTGGATCTCGAGCTTTTAATAATTTCATAACTAGCATCCACTCCATATTTTATCTTGGAGCACATTACCCCACAAAGAGTTATGCTGTAAATGAAAACGCCACCACCACTTTGTAAGAGGCTTGTATTCATCAACTTTAGCCTTTTGATATTCAATCCCCCATCTTTAATGGATGCACATACCTTATCCCATCTTACGAACCGCAATTTTTTTTTTTTTCTCTCTTTCCCGTTTCACCCCATAGAAAAGCTCACATAATATCTTCTAAATGTTTCACTACTGCTATAGGCATGCGAAAGATGGACATAAGGTAATTAGGCAAATTGGATTTCCAAATATCCATCGTCTTATCAAATCTCTCAACAATAGGATCCTATATCAATCTGGAAGGATTTCCTGAAATCAGGGGAATCCTAAGATATTTACAAGGCAGAGCACTCACATTACAACCAATTATATTTGCTAGCTGTCTGGTGCCGTCAAGGGCCTAAGGTGCTAGTCTGAATCCTATACTTCAAGCTTGACTGGTGGAATACAGACTGAAAGGAAAGGTACTCGACTGGACTGGCATGGGAGAAGAGAAAGAAAGCCTATTCTCTTTACAACCAATACCAATCAAAGTAGTTTTACCCAAATCGACCTTCAGGCATGTAGTTATAGCTCCTTACATTTTAAAAATATCCAAGGAGCCCTGACTTCTCCTTCCTCAGGATTGCAAAACACGATGGTACCATCAGCATTTTGTGGATATGAAATCTTCAAACCATTTTACCAATATTGATACCATAAATTAACCCTTTCTCCACCACTGATTTCAACATGACACTAAAGCTTTATGCCATTAGTGTATAAAAATACGGTGATACTAGATCCCCTTATCGTATTCCCCTGGATGCCTTGAAATAACCACAAGCATTCCAATTAAAAAGAATAGAAAAGTGAGCAGTTGAGAGACAACCGTGTATCCATAACCCCCATCTAGATCGAAAACCCATTTTGCAGATAATCTTTTGAAAAACTTGCTAATCAACTGTATCATAAGCTTTCTCGAAATCTATCTTACAGATAATCTCTGGATTCTAATCCCTTAGTCTTTAATGAATACATTCCTTTAATGAATACATTCTTAAGCAATAAGGATATTGTCTATTATTTATCTATCTTTCAAAAAAGCAAACTGAGGCCCTACAACCACCAAATGCAAAACCTCCTGAAGTCTATTAGCAAGTACTTTAGCAATGATATTGTAGAGGTTTCCAAGTAACCTAATAGGCTTGATATCTTTCATGTAAGGACCAAAGTTTTCCGGCCACAGTAACACGCATGGCGGTATGAGTCTGTTGAGGAGAGGTATCGTCGTTCGTGACTCAAGGAGGAGCACCGAGTGTGAACAAGAGGTGGGCAACACCATTTGGAGAAGAGAGAGAGTCAACGCCGTCTGAAGAAGAGAGAGAGTCAACGCCGTCTGAAGAAGAGAGAGTCAGCACCGTTTGGAGAAGAGAGAGAGTCAGCGCCGTTTGGAGAAGAGAGAGAGTCAACGCCGTTTGGAGAAGAGAGAGCGCCGCGCTTACACAATGACGCATCGCCGTCTGTGGCATTGCCGTCTGTGAATGAGGAGCAGCGCCAGCTATGAAGAGAGAGAGAGAGTCAGCGCCACGTGTGATAGGTCAGTGTTGTTTGTGAAATGGGAAAGGCATCGCCGCCTGTGTAAGGAGAAAGGGGAAACAACATCGTGAGTGTATGGAAAGAAGAAGTTTCACACACAGCAGTGGAATGGAGCAAAAATTAGTGCATCGTCTTGTGAGTCACTCACATACATGAATAGTTAGTACCACTTGCTAAGTGCATGCAGCCTTGAGTGCTACTTGTCTAGACTTTAAGGCACTTGGACGACCACCCCAACCACATGAGTACTTAAGCTCTCTCCTCTCACTCCCACGCCATTCGTTTCTTCCCTTATTTCTCTCTCTCTTTAAGGCAAAGACTTGAAGAAGCCAACCATTGTTGGAGTGGAAGAAAGCTGTGAAAGAAGGTTTGGAGAAGGCACCATTGTTGTTCATGTAAGTGGATCCATCATTATTGCATTATAGCGATGAGAATACATGAATTTATATGATTATGAAATAAGCAATAAAAATGTATGTGATGTGATGATTTCTTATACCTTGTTCACTGAAACTAGGGTTTTTGTTCTATGATGAATGTGGCTGCTGAAAATGAATATATGTTTCACAAATCCTGTAAGAAATGTATGTTTATGTGTGTACATTGTGAAAGAATAGTTGTTATCATGCTCATTACCATGAAATGAAGGTTATGGAACATGTTATTGAGGCATGTATAGTATTACCGTGAAGTTCAAGGAATATACATGTTTTATAAGGGGCTTTTGAACAGTCGAACGAAGTCTTTTTGACGTCAAATCACCGCTATTAGAAGGATATGTGAGTCTAGTAAAATGTTCGTGTTTGCCCATCGTCGAAATTCTTTATAAAAACGAAGTTATATTTCAAAACATGGGGGTATGTCACTGTTGGTGGTTTTTCCCTGAATCTTCCACTCTCACTATTGTGGTCACTAGTTTTAACTAACCAAACGAAGTCCATTTCCTGTCAAACCACCGCCATTTGAAAGGTCTTTGAGTGGGCTCAAACCACCATCATTTGAAAGTTATGCATCATTGTGTGATGATGTGTCACTGGGGACAGTCTTGGTAAAACTTAGAACTATCACCTTGTTTGGCATGGGTCTTAGTACAACCAAATGGAGTCCAAAAGTTTCAAACTCCCTTGTTAGAAAGATATGTGTCTTGGCTCAAACTTTGATTTTGAAATTGTCTCAAAATACTTCATGGATTGAGAGTTATCGTGATACGAAACAAGGTATGTCGCTGTCTCATGTACACAGCAGGATGCAGCTAGCAAACCCCCATTTTCATGTACCTCTAAGAAGTCAAACGAGGTCCAATTGTCTTCAAACCATCCCCTTGTGAAAGATAGATGTGTCTAATACAAAATTGATTTTGGAACCGTTTTCAAGTTTCAAACGAACCAAAAGTTACGACTCTATTAGTGAGCGCACATCATTGCCTATAATTGCAGGGAATTGAGCTGTAACGCTCGGGGGTGCTACTGCTACTGTGCTACTGTTACTGTTATTGCGCTACTGGTACTGTTACTGTGATACTGCTGCTGTTACTGTGCTGCTGCTACTATTACTGTGCTACTTGTACTGTTACTGCGCTATTCGTATTGTTACTGTCATACTGCTGCTGTTACTGTGATACTGCTACTGTTACTGTGATACTACCACTGTTACTATGATATTGCTACGGTCACTGTGACACTGTGGATATGATACCGCGATATTGATGAGCCGTAATGATACTAACCACTACGCAATGGGCCACTCATTGGTAGTGGGTAATGTGATATTGTTTATACTGTGAGATACTATGCCTTTGACCACCACGCAATGGGCACCCATTAGTGGTTGGATACTACTCTGTCGGCTACTGATTTAATTATACCTCGACTCCAATGATAGGAATGGGGTCAGGAAGTGAAACTAGATAATAGGGTGGGTCGCTCTCCCCCCCAGTTGATATGGGCACTACGCATTGGGACACTCGTTGGCAGTGTAACGCTCTCTCGCCAAAAAGGCATAAGGAGATGGTCGTGTCTTACAAGGCCACTGCCTATCGAATACCCCAAAGCGCACTAGGAACACATGTGTGTGTGTGTGTGAGGGTATTATGAAGTGAGACACCCACTTGTCATTGTCCTCCCTCCTGAACGAGGGTAGAGGTTTAATGCCGCAGGATTGGTTTAGCCTGAGCAATGAAATTTCTATTTCAAGAGTAGGCTTCTCTAGCTTCTATAGCTGTGATTTGTTAAACTTACTGTGCTAGCTAAAGTGAAGTGATTTATGCCTTATACACTGTGTATCGAACTGCTTTTATCATTATACTGTTAGAATACTGAAAGACATCATAGAGGGACTCTTCTTGATATTCTGTGAATTAGTATGAAATGTTTACTGCTATCACTGTCACCAAGTTGGGACGCAATAGTGTAGATCTGCTTACTGGGCTATTAGCTCATTCCATCTTATTTACATGATTGTAGAGTTAAAGTGTTGATCTCTGAGCTGAAGGCAGGTAGCTGTGTCGTGCTCGGGTGGTTGAAGCTTCAAGTTTGAAGAACCGTTTTCCAAAGCTTTCTATAGTATGTTTTTGGTGGTTTTACCACTGTGATATTTACTTTACACTTTGTATTTTTGGGGCATTAGTGCCTTGAAGAAAATTGTACGAACTTTTTGATATGTAGTGAAATAGAAATGGTTGTTCTTTTGGTATAATATCTGTCTTTATGTGTAGATTTTAGTTTTATTTCGTGGTTTGCTCTAGATTTCGTGTTTTTTTGCGTTGAGCTAGTCCCACTTGAGTGACGTTTGCCACCTCATGTCGCGATCTCGCCCTCTACCGCCCTCAAACATGTAGGGTTTGGGGGTCAGGGGGGTGGGGTCGTGACACTTTACCTCGTTGATGACTGCTTTTTTTAAAATAAGAGCGATGAAAGTAGCATTCATCACCTTACTAATTTTTCTCCTGGAATGTAATTCATTGAGCATTAACTTTTCTTTTATGGGAAACAAAATCCTAGTAGATATAAGAAATCTATAAGATTTAAGAATTGAGATAGAGGCTTCACATGAATGACCCATGAATTATTCTATTTATATAAGTTATCTTGTAAAGAGAGAAAATAACATATGGAAAAAATGCAATATCATAGAGAAAATTGTTATTGTTTTTTATCATTGGGTAGGTGTTTTAGAGAGAGAGAGACCCTATTTTAGGGCTTGAGAAAGAGAGAGAGATAGCTTTTAATCCCTTGTATTCTTCATGCTTGCATGATGCTTTCTTATTAATGGAAGAGAACTTTGCTGCCCTGTGGACGTAGACAACTTGCCAAAACACATAAGTCTTTGTTCCTCTCTTATATTATTTTTCTGCACTATTTTTCTTTCTCTTATTTTTGCCAATCCTTGATTTTTATCCTCTATAATTGGTATTAGAGCCTTAGGGGTTTAAGATCCTTGTTGGGCACGAGGGTTGCGGCAGATTGT
This sequence comes from Amborella trichopoda, assembly GCF_000471905.2. The sequence goes on from NW_006498404.1 coordinate 2,520,651, forward strand.
AGATCTTTGAAGATGGTTGGAGGAAGTTCAACCAAATATGAACTTCCAAAATTTGATGGTTCGAATTTCTCAACCTGAAAATTAAGGATGCATGAGGTGTTGGTGAAAGATGGTTGTGTAGTGGCTTTAAAGACAAATAAAAAAAAACCTACAACGATGGATGATGAGGAATTTGATGAGAAGAATGAATTGACCAAGGTTGATCTTTTCTTAGTGTCTGATGAGTTCATTTTATTCAATGTCTTCTAAAAAACTATTGCGAAAGATTTATGGGACAGGCTGAAAAGTATTTATGAAGGTAAGTCTCTTCTTAATAAATATTTTTTTGTAAAAAACTTTACAATCTCAAGATGAATGATAGTGCATCTTTGCAATGGTACTTAAATGAGGTTAATGCCTTGATTAACAAGTTGATGTCACTAGATATAAAAATTGATGAAGAAGGCAAAGCAATTATTTCACTTTGTTCTATGCCAAAATCATGTGATGGATTAATCAAGAATATCAGTAGTACAAAATCTCTTGAATATTATTTTGTTGTTTCATCACTTATGATGGAGGAGTTTAGGCGGAAGTCTAGTCAAGATTCCTCTTGGGATGTGTTTGTAGCAAGAAGAAGATCAATTAAGAGAACTACGGATACATGTAAGTTAAGATCCAAATCAAGAGGGTGTAAGAAAGTGAACAGTTGGAGCTATGAAAAATTAGGTCATGTGATGAAGATTGTAAAACACAAAAAGGAACAAAAAAGTCTTTAAATCCAGTTCTAATAAAAAACCTAGTTGAAGTAGTTCTCAAGAAAATCTAATAGATTTATGGATAAGAAGGAAGTTGTAGAGTATTGGCTACTTGATTATGGTCCAGTTTCAAGAGGGTGAGGTCCAAGTACTAGAAGATTCAAAATTTATCTGAAAAATTAGGGTGCGGTTTTTATAAGATTGCAATTTAAACAAGCTAATTAAGGCGCACCTTAAAATTTTATCATAACATGTAATTTGTTGTAAAAAATTCTTAGTATTATCTTAAAATTTATTTTCATACCTAATTAGAAAATTTTAAATTCCAAAACTGGTTAAAATCAAGTAGATCTATAAATATATGAAAATGGACGGTCTAGATAATGTGTTGTAAGATGTACTATTTTTGGGATTCAAGAACTTTTTTTTGTTCATATTCATCGATCTTGATGTCGAGCTGATTGATTAGAGGGCTTTTTCAACTTTAAAATAACATTTCCAATAGATTTTTGAGGTGAATATGTGATTCTACATTTTTAAGATTGCAACCTTATATAAACTTTTCTCTAAAAAATAATCATCTAATACTTTTTAAGTAGTTTTCAAAATTTTAAATTGGAAAAAAAAAAAAAAGCTCTCTTATATATCTTACCAGAGAATAGATGTATATTATGCTCCAGTAGGAGCATGGCAGACGCGCCAATACCAAATCCCTACAAAGCTTTCGCATCCCCCCGAGAGCGGGCATTTCTGGAGACGGAGCGTAGATAGGGAGATAGAGAGAGATGATGGCTTCTTCCTCTGTGTGCAACCCCTCTCTCCCAATCCATCATCATCACAATCCCTCAGCAGCTAACACTACTGCGTCTGTATTTGCTGGAACTGGTGGCGGAAGCATGGTCACGGCGAAGAAGAAGGTGGCGGTGATAGGTGCCGGGGCAGCTGGGCTTGTGGCGGCCAGAGAATTAGAGAGAGAGGGACACAGAGTGGTGGTGTTTGAGCGTGGAGAGAAGGCAGGGGGCACTTGGGTCTATGACCCATCTACTGAAACTGACCCTCTCGGCATCGACCCCTGTAGGAAGGTGGTCCATAGCAGCCTCTACCGTTCCCTGAGAACCAATCTCCCCAGAGAAATAATGGGTTTCTTGGACTTCCCTTTCTCTATCAAGGAAGGGAGGGACTTGAGGAGGTTTCCGGGCTACCAGGAGGTGGAGCTCTATTTGGATGATTTCGCAGCCGAGTCCGATGTTTTGAAGGCCATTCGGTTCAGAACTGAGGTCTTTCATGTGGGCATGATGGAGGGTGGGAAGTGGGTGGTGAAGTCGCGGAGGGATTTTGGAGAAGACGTGGCGGTCGATGTTAATGAAATCTATGATGGGGTTGTTGTCTGCAGTGGCCACTACGCGGAGCCTCGTATTGCGGAGGTTCCAGGTAATCCTTTCTTGTGCGTGTGAAGTTTTTAGCTTATCTTTTCCATTACTTCAGGCTTCATTGTTTTTTAAAAACATTTGGGTCTTGGAATTTTTCTTCCTTGTTAGTCTAGAATCTTTAGATGCTATCAGAGATTTATTTATTTCCATTTTTGTTTCATGAAAGCCTTGTTAGTTTTTACTACGCGCCTGGTTCTTCTTTCCTTTCTTTAGAAAGTTGTTTATAGTTTACTGAAGGCCTTGTTTATTTTTTCATCTGCTTTTTTAAGAAATTGTGAGCTATAAATTTATGATTGTTGGGTGGATTTGAGTTCTTTGCACAGAATGAGTCTACTTCAATTATAATTATTTGATGTCAAGTTTTGGACCATTTCATGTTGAAGCTCTTGGACGCATGGTTTGAAGTTTTAATCGGAGTTTTTTTTTTTTGAATGGAGAAGTTTGAATCGATATGTTCTGTTAATTAGTCCAAGATGACATTTAAGCTGGTGCGCCGTGTCATTTTTTCAAGGAAAAATGTGATTGTATTCTATGGAATATGTTTAGGAGTTAGGACACGTATGTGGCTTAATATTTGCATAGGTAAACGATGGTAGCCCCATGTTGCCAACTTATAAATCTGCCTTATATAATTTGGATCTGGTTTCTGGTCATGTCATCTTCTGTTATCTACAAGTATTAGTTTAGGTCTAAAGAACCTCATCTTGATTAATGATCTTAATCTTGAATTATTCAATACTAGTAGCTCGGGCGATGGAAGGAGATAGCTGAGAATAGACTACATCATTTGGTGTTGTTGGGATGGTGGCAGTCTAGTAGGTAATACTGTACCCTCACTTTGCAAGGCAAATCAATTAATCATTACTGAGTTTATTGGATGTAAATAGCAAAGTCTCCATTTAGTCATCAACTGTGATTTGCAATAAATTCATAATTATTGAACCAAATTTCGCTACAAAATTATGTTGTACAATCACTTTCCAAGGAAAATTAGTTAATCATTTTTGAAGTCTATAGGATGATAAATAGCATAAGACCCCAATCAGTGCACCACTGTACTCATGTCCTTCTCATGGTCAATGTACTGCTGCCTTATCTCATTGAGCTTTTGGCTCTTGAAAGCCAAAATATGCCTTCTCTCAGGTTATCAACGTACTTCATAAATATGCCTTCTCTCAGGTTATCAATCTACTTCATAGCTCCAATCATTAATTTACACCTTGAACAGGTGTTTAAAGTTTGGGAGGTGCAACACATGGTTGCTAGTTATTGCCTTCTCCAAATCCTCAAATGCAACGTTATAAGCTTCAATCTAAGGCCTCTTAAATCCTTCTTGAGAAGGTTTGTCAAGGCCACTATCTTTCTAGGGTTGTCCATGGTGAACAATGTTTTGATGGTTCACAACTGACCAAATAATAGAATTCTTGATTGACCTTCTCAAGAGGGATGTTAAGTGGGCCCAAATAGAGGCTTTCGAGGCAGGGTTAGATGATTTGACGGTGGTAATAACCATAAATCCTATGTTTTGCTTCCTAGACTTTGAACACCCATTTGTGGTGCAAATTGATGCTTCAAACCAATGGTTTAAAAAGTAGATCGGTGACCCGGATTGGGCACCTCAAAACCGATCCGGATCGGCGAATCGGCGATCTGGATCGGGAATCGGCTGAATCGGTCGGAGCTTCAAAAAAATCCGAAAAAATTATTAAAATTCATTATAAATGTTGTTTTTTAGGAATCCAATAAGAAATGAGGGTACTACATTATTAACTTTCATTGTTTTCATCAATTTATGAATATTGAGATGTTCTTTCCTTGTATGAACTTATGTTGACCTTTAAATTTACATCGCACAAAATAAATCATAGAATTATCATGGATTAAGTATATAATCATATATGGACTACAATAAAGAGTTGACTAAATCGATGAAAAATTGGCCACTAAAAT
>NW_006498404.1:2525540-2536461 GCF_000471905.2 Amborella trichopoda
AATCCAAAATATTTTATAATATCATCTAATTTAAAATGTATTATTGACAACTGTAAGAAAAATAGTACACTACATGATTTATAATACCAAAATTAATAAATAAAATAAAAGATTTGGTGTTAAAAGTTCAATGCAGTGATCCTTTCATATATCTGTTTTAAAAGTTCGAAATTCTCTCACTTGGTTCTCTCCTCAGCAAAGGTTTGGTTCTAACTTAAATTCATGGCTTAAAAAAGGAAGCGATAAAAAGGGGAGTGAAAGTGAGAGAGGAGATTTTTGAAGGCCATTTTTGGGGCTAATTTGATGCAGAGATGGCGAATGTTGAGTTGTTGTTGTATCAGATCTTTGAGAGGGAAAAATGGCTACTATCTCAGCTTGAGCAGCAGTAGAAACTGTTCACTCAAGCTATGGCCTCCTCTTTGTATCTCAAGGGGATTAACCCACCTTCTTGGCTTCTTAATGGTGAATCATGGACTGCCAATAAAGATCCAAAAGGTATTTCTGTTTCTCATTTTTCTTTGTTTCTTAGTACTTTGTTTTTCAGTTTTTGGGTTTTTTCATGGTGGGTTCTTGTTACAGCTTTGCATGGTTAGAGAAAAAGTGGGTTATAAGCATTTCTATTTGGTTTTCTCCAGATTATTATGGACATGCTTGGGGAATTTTGGCCATTTTTTCTGAAAACTTTTAGGGTTTTTGGGTATTGCTCTGGATCATTGGTATTCTTGGTTTTTTGGGATTTCTTGAGACACCATAAGGTTTCGAAGTTTTTAAAATTGATTAGCTTTTCAATTTCGCTGAAACGTTGAGGGGTTTGCAGCAATTGTTGATGTTTTCGATCATTTTTTATGGTTTCTAGGGTTTCATGGAATTTGCGGCTCTAGACATTTCCAAAATGAAAGTCGTTGGGGCTTGAGCGATTTCTGAGATTTTTCCTCTGATTTCTCTTAATTCCATTGTTTATCAGTTTTTCACAATATAAATCATTATTTTATATTTGCTAGTTGCTGAATTTTCAAGGGTACTGAAGAAATGTAGCCATGGCAGTTGATCCATGATTTTTTTATCTGCTATTCTTCATTTTCATGGCAGTTTCCTTTCTGTGTCTAAAATTCTTCAGGCAGTCCTCGTTGTTTTACACTATATTACTGTACAAGCGAACTAAAGATCATAAATGATCTTGCATGGAAAATGCCAAAATATTCAGGGAACTTCGGGATTTTATTCAGCCATATGCCACCTTGAGTTCCTTGTGGTATTGTATTTCCTTTTGTATTCAACTCACAAATATATCCCACATCGAAGCGATGTGAGAATTGAATACTATAAAAAACCCCAAGGAGCTGGTTTGTTGAATGTTGTCTTGGCCATGTGAAGCGTGCGTATTGTACGTAGAGCTTTAAAGATCTTTTAAGCTTTAAGCTAGCAATCACGTGGGGGGAAGCTGGCAATCACGTGGGGGGAGTAAGGTGGCAGAAAATTGTCAATCACGTGGGGGGAGTAAGGTCAATCACGTGTGGGGGAGTAAAGTGGAGTGCCAGTTGGCATAAATCACATTTCGAAAAAACCAGGGTGGGTGCATAAAAAGAAAACCGGATTGAAAAGAAAACCGGATTGAAAAATAAAAATGTAGGAACCGCCCGGTTTTATCGATACTGCGTTTGGATCGGTTATAACCGATACCCAATACGGATCGCCCGATTCCGGATCAGATCGGCGATTTTTGAAACACTGCTTCAAACTATGCTTTTGGTAGATTGTTAATCCAAGAAGGGCTCTTGAGGCGTTTGAGAATCGAAATCTTAATGCTTTCCTTGCTTTCTCATGTTGCTCATATTAGACATAGAACTCGTTGGTATCTGAACTTCCTATTGCTACCCATGACAAGATCCCTTGGTGTATACCATCAGAAAACTATTAAAAATAAAGAAGAAAAAAAAAAAGTAGCTCCTCTGGTGTATGCATGGAGACTTTGATGTAGCTAGGTTAATGGAGAAAAAAACTGGGTTTGCGAGGAAAATCAGGATTGCTTCATGAAATTTAAAGAGTTCTGTGTGGTGTGGGCTTGACGCCTCATAACACATGAAGAATCCAGTCAAATTCACATCTAGGTGGTCGTCACTTTTCTTTGTTTGTGCAACTTGGCTTCTCTGAAGCATGTTTGAACCATAAGCCTATCTCCTGCAAATCAGATGTATTGCAGTTAGGCCAAAAGCCTGCTCGACTATGAGCACCTTAACTTCATCAAGGTGGTCTATCAATCAATTCAAAACTGCCATGACCAACTTCATGGACTAAGGTTTGGCCGCAATAAAACTCTAGAGATGGATCTCTATCTACACAGTAAGCAGAAGGCAAGGAGCACAAAAAGCTCAGTATGAATGGTTTATATTGAAAGGTGGCTATGTAGAATTCCAGGCTATAAATTCAAAAAATTTCTTTCCTTTCTTTATTAATTGCTGGAAATACTACTTACAGGTGCTATAAATACAATATGGTGCCGTTTGATAATTTTTACTGCAGTTTCCCTAGGAAAATCCCTGTTGCCGACTTTCCTGGATTTTGGGAGGCAGGTGAAATTGGTAGTCTGAAAGCTGAGAACCCTGTTTGATAAACTGTGGTGCTGGTATTTTCACCTGTTTGGCATTGGGAAAGCTGGAAACTGCCTGTTTTAAATAAGGTTCCTTTCATCCATGCAATATGACACCAAAACCCATCTAATGCATTTCTTATTAAATTAAGCTCTTCCATCCATTCAATATGATACCAAAATATGCAAATAAATAAGCAGGATTTTTAATCTTATTTGAAAATATACAATGTTAACTTTTATCAAAAAAAAAAATCTTATTGGAATATATTTATTTATATTAAAAATATCTTCTGAGAGCTATTTTTTATTTTGAGCTCAATTTTTTAATCTATTTAAATCTATATTTGTCTTAGCTAAAACTATTTTTCTAAATTATGTTTGTACATTGGTTCCATGTAGCATCATCCACGTGGTGTTGTATAATGGGTTTTATATAGCATCATCTCATTTAAATTGGGTTTAAACATTGTACAATGGGTTCCCAATAGCATTGGGTTTAAAGATTGACTAACAATAGAGTAGCATCATCCATGTGGTGTTGTATGATGGGTTTCTATAGCATTGGGTTTAAACATTGACTAACAATAGAGAAGCATCATCCACATGGCAGCTTTTTGCTGTTGGTTCTTGATTCGGGTCCATATCCTATCTATGTCAGCCACTGATTTGGCACATCTCTGACCATCAATTGGTCCTTGATGGCCTCTCCACTTTTTAGCTGCTCTCTTGATTCCCGTCTCCCAAACATTGTGGTCCTGGCCCTGACTGCTGGCTGTTTCTCCTCACTTTTAAACTGTCGGCTTTGGTACCCGGCCTTCATCTAGGGGAGAGTTTCAGTTCAGGGCCAATATGGACTAGGAAAGTGAATTTGCTGTGTGAAGGTGAATAAGCTCAGGGATCAAGGCTGGGTAGGAGCTTTCAAGGAGGATTTGGATTGATCCAAGAGGGTGGGATGCAAGTGAGCTCCAGTTAACCTTGATGAAACCCCCACAGCTTGAACAGATTTTCCCAAAGTATGAAAAGGGTGTCCTCATGGTCCTTTAGTCCAGGAAATGCCTTCAGCTCTTCCGACAGAGTAGAAACGATTTTGGGGGGTTTCAGGAAGGGGAGCATAGGGGCTCGTTGGGTTGGAAGTCTCTCTCGCTCTCTATTACACACACACAAATGGAAGCATTTTTCTATGTATTATCGTTGCACTTTTAGCACTTTGTGTATCGATGGCCTTGAATAAAAATGTAATGGATTACCAAATTAGATCACCAGTACTCAATTTGAAAAACTGTTTATATTTTTGCATGGCTTTTTTTTGAGTTGTATCATCTGCGCATTAACAACTGTGTTTTACTTTCCATGTTAATTTAATATCCTCTATTTTTCATGTGACCCTTGCTTTAATAATACTATTTACACTTGGACTCATGGTGAAAGCTGGATAATGTATACACTTTCTTCGATCAAACTTGTAATCATTCTTGCAGCAATTATGTACTTTATGAAACAATATTTTCCATGTCATGTACAACTGAAATTCTATCGAAGAAATAATCCTTGTAATTTATGACTTAAAATTGTAATTGCTAGTTTTGTTTTGCGTAGGTGTTGAAAGGTGGCCGGGTGAACAAATACATAGTCACAACTATCGTATTCCTGAGCCATTTCAAGATAAAGTATACTTTTAGAGTAATTTCTGGTCGTTCTGTTTTATTGTACTCTTCAGATGCGAAGTAGCGTATGTTTTGCTTAGGACTGAAGTGGAGCTTGACTTTTTCTTTCTTTTTTCTTTTTTCTTTTTTTTCCAAAGCTTTGGTGTGGGACAGTTAGATTATCCCTTACATGCTAGATTTGGTTTGTACTAAATCTCTCTCGTTTCTTATTGTATCCAGGGTAGCATGTTGTTTTTATCCTTATGGTGTATATAGTTATATATGTACAGAATTTTTAATTTGCTACATTGTTTTCGTTCTCTTTTTGCTCTGGATGGTTGAACTTGTTTTTATCCTTATGGATTCACCTTTGAAGTGTTCTTTAGTGCAGCTGCTGCAGCATTATTATTTCATGATGATTAATGGTGGATGTTTCTGTGAACTCCTTAACCTGCTCAACACAGTAAAAAAGAAAACAGTGCAATAAGTCAGTTTGGTTTTTGGGACAAACTTCAAGGATTCAGACACTTGACCTCCCTCACACAAACTAGGTTCTGACGATTGGAACTAAAACCGAATAAGTCATCCTTACATTAGATTGTCTCTTTACCATGTCTCTTTCTCTATGAGCACCTGTTGATTCCTTTTATCATTTTTGAGCTCATCGTGCCCATGGATACTTGCCTAATGTCACCTGCCCTGAATATGCTAGCCTTTCGAACCTCCTTGTACCATAGATAGTTGTACAGTCTTCTTGTGGATCTCAATAGCCCTTTGTGGATCTCAATAGCCCTTTCCTGATTACTGCATCCTTTTTTCCTAGGTCTAGGTTGTTATAAAACTTAGCATCCTTGACAGTTGTAGGTCAACATTACATGATTCGTTTGACCTGAAGTTTTAGTCAAAGCATAGTTACGAGGAGCTTCTTCCCCAGGGGATACTCCTGCTCCGCAAAACAAGGTTCCATGTTCCCAGAGCTAAACCTCTTTGGGATCTCGATCCTATTCAGCATGGTTCTCCATCCCACTTAACTTGGGATTGTGATCCATATTCATTAGATATATGGTTGGATGATATTTTTTTTTTCTTCTTTTGATAATTGATATTTGAGATGAATTGCCAATTATCAAGATGGTTACAGTCAATAACTTACTATAGCATAACTATAGTAGTGCGTTTAATAATTATAGAAGATGGGAGATCAATCTCAAGGTTTCATGAACACCATCGAAAGACTATAGTGGATTCAGAACAAATATCAATTCCCTTTCTTCTCATGGTCCTGTGACCTCAATGATCTTGTTTTATGGGATTCTATCGCTAAAGAATTTTTTGGTACATATGTATATAATATTAAAAAGTGAGTCTTTACATAATTTAGAATTTTAACCCCATTTTATAATGCACACATACATGTATAATATAAGATAATAATACAAAAAATATAGTGGTCAAACCACCTTACAAATTCATAAAAGTGGTCAAATCATGATATTTAACATCAGAATAGTAACTTTGTTTCATTTCACTCAGGTACCTCCTCAAAATATTTGTTAAAAAGTGCCCAAGTTGCCCTGTTTAGTTTTGGAAGCCTAAATTAGTTGGGGCATTTTCGTAAAAGGTCTCTACTTAAGTAGCCTGAAACAAACGGTGTGGTTGTTCAGGCTTTTGAATCCTTAACATGTTTTCCATGTTAAAATATTTTGTTAAGGTTCAAAAAATGGAACGAGTAGGGGATTTGCATCATTTTGCCTAGGCCAAATGATTTGAGAGCAATGACAACCACCACCCTCCTTGTTCAAACTTGGGAATTCATAGCAAAGTGGGGTAAAACCATCATTTCACTTTGGTTCTCATTCCTTATTTTTCCACGCTCCTGAAGTAAATTACTCTTTTTCGTGATTGGGGCTGGGGATTAGGCATATGCAAGTTCTACCTGAAGAACTAGGGAGAATGTTTTCTTTGAAACTCTCTCTGAGCCTAATTTTGATTTTCTTGCTTTCTTGGTCTCTACTTTTTCTAGTTTCGACCTTTTAATGGTATTTACTTATTTTGCTTGCTTCTAATTTTGGGTTCTTAGCGATTTTGGGGGATCTTGTTTTTGTGATTATTGTTGTAAGAGTTTTGGCTAGTAAGTGGTCAGGGCCTATTTTCCTGTCGGTCCTTGCGCGGATGGGAGGTGCGCACGAGGTAGAAAATCCTCTCTCAAACAATCGCAAAGGGTCCGCGCGTGTTGCATGTACGTGGGTGCGCGTACACGAGCTCTCTTGAGTGCGGATAGGAACCAACAACGAGAGAGATTTTGCGGCGGGGATACGTTCAGATGCTTACCTCGCCACTTGGGGTTCGGGGGACACAACGGGGTGGTTTGACCTCTTAAAGCAACAATGAAGCCCACCGGCTGTCTGTCAGCGCGGTTTGGACACAGACTCTCATCAAGCTTTCAACAAGTCTCTTCTCTCTCTCTCATGCTTGCAATCGCGATGTGGGTTCGATTGTCCCGCTTTGTGACGATTCTCTCAACGAGGCTGACTGGCAAAAAGAATAGAGGGCGGAGGAAGGGCGGTGAAGGTCTTCCTCTCTACGCGAACGTTGGGTGTCCGAGTACTTGAGGTTACTGAAGAGTTAGACCCCTCTTACCTACCAGCTCAGGCGGACTCCTCCCAAGTGACCGAGGGAGAGAGCGTATGCGCCTCTTGGCTCCACTCGACTGTACGAGAGGAAGTTAGAGTGATGGCCCGAGGGTTAGAGCTCTTGGGTTCGCTCGTGACCGCGCATTTGTCGTAGATGGGGGTTACTGCACGGGGCAGGTAACGAGTAGAGGAGGAGAGAGAGAGGGCTTGGGGTGTAGCCTGGTTTAGGAAAGAGAGGGAATGAGACCGTGCACTTTGGGGTATTTTCTCTCTCTGAAAGTTTTCTCTCTCCTCTCGACGAGATTAAGGATTTAGAAGCAAAAGTCAAGTGAAAATAAGTGTGATGCCTCTGTTTGAGTGATGAATAATCCGCCTTTTTACAATTGACTTAAGTTTGTTTATATAGAGAACTCACTAAACATCGGTGAATGCTCAAAAACTAAGCTTAATTAGCATTAAAAGAATTTAGAACAAAATCTTGAAATTAGGTACAATGACCAAAACGCCCCTAAAACCTTTTGTGCTAATGACGAAACCATCCATCTCTAAGGGGCCTCCCACCATTGCTAGATCTTGGAAGCTTTTCCAGAAACTTGTAGCGATGGTTCAGACGATTTGACATTATATCTTCAATGTTCATTTGATTCTGAGCATTTTGATGCCCTTTAATCATGCTGAGGCAACCTTTTCCCACAGGGTGGAAGTCCGGCTAGATTCTTGAACTTTGGTTGCTAATGCTATTTGACCTGTGAAGTTCTGAGTCTTTATTTTGTTTGCATATCAAAGAGGAGACTGTCACAGTCGTTTTGCACCAAGTTTGGTCTGTTTTGGTCTTCAATTGCAACATTTCCTAATTTGGGAGGTCACCGGAAAAGGGATTCCGGCGACCGAGCGGACTTGCTTTTTTTGTAACCTTGGGGTTTGTGCTTATCTGACCTTAGATTTAGTACAATAGTTATACCAGTTTGCAGCTCCTCGCGAGATGGTCGCATTGAACTAGGGTTCGCGATGATCTGATGCGCAGATCTTGAGTTGTGCTTCACGAGGTTCGAGATGTCTTCTTCTTGAAACCTTGATTTTCCTGGTTTCATGCTCATCTTCTTTCTAGAAAAGGTTTGACTATGGGTCAAGCCATGGTGCATTCCCTAGGTCAAAATGACGGGGTCGCCGTGATCTAGAACATGTCCAAGTTTGAGTTTGTTCTGATTCCAGGTGAAGGTTCTGTGGCTCTTTGAAGTCCATCCCGAGATGTGAAGTCGCAGCCTCCATGATTGGGGATTGGTTCAGTGAAGCTACACCGCGATAGTGTATAACCTACCCGTTTTGAGGCATTTGGGCACAGGACCTCATGGGTGGTCCGATTGAGCCCAAATTTGGTCCTCGGGGGTTTTTCGATATTTTGAATGCAACGGCGGTGGTCTGGTACTGTTCTGAAGCCACTACTACAGGGCTATAGTTGTAAGTTCTTTTCTTGACATGATAGTATTCTTCTCAAGTTGTCTAGTTTGGGGCTTATTTTGCAGTACAACTTTGCAGGATCGAGTTGTCTCCTTATTCGTGTGAGGGACATAAGTATGTCAACAATGACTTGCAACAGTAAGCTCTGTATCATGCATATAATCTGAAGATATACAGGGACATCAGAAATCCCATGGGGAATAATGATTTGTCTTTGGGAATCTCTTTGATGCATTGTTTTCCTCTAATAAAGTCTGTTGTCTCTTAAAATCAATTTGTTGTGAGTATTGATATGCGTGTGATGTGAAGGATAGACATAGAGACATCAGAAATCCTTTAGGAAATGATGACTGTCTTTTGGGAGTCTCTTTGATACATGCATACCATACTTTGTACTGCCTTCACATCTCTCTCTCTCTCTCTCCTCTTTATTCATAGAGAACAAAAATGGTTTTCCAAAAAATAGCTGGAATTTAGAAGCCTCTATTTGAACTTTGTTCAGCTCTTATAAGTCAGAAAATGGGTTTTTGTTAGGTCTGTTAATGATCTTGGCTCTTTTTTTTTTTCCCGTCTTGAGTGTTTGTTTACCTTTTAACTGTAATGACTCTGTCTGGTTGAAGGCATCCAGTTTCATTAAGTTTGTGATAAAAGTACAACCATAATGTTACTGCTTCCCATTTGGGTGCATCCTAGTTATTTAAGTGTCCAATAATGTAACAATTTGGCTTTACTCTGGTATATGATGATCCATCATATAAGTGCTAATTTCAAATGATCTTAGGTCTATATTTCTCCGGTGTGGTTCATCGAAGTCTCCATTTCTAATTATTATTCTTTTTGTGAGGCCTTTTTTTGTGGGCATTTGTATTGTTTTTTCCCTAGTTGCAGTTTTCTTAAGGTTTTGTAGTGGTCTGAATTTCAGTGTCATTTTGTTTGTTTTCTTACCTAGTATGGTTTTTTTTTTCAATTTAATGTTAACATGCAACCTCAATTGTTAACTTCTTCAGGAAAATTTGAAAAAGAAAGAGCATTGACAATGATACTCTTCTTTGTTCGGAGTCTTCAGACTTAGGATCACGGAACAAGGATCTTCATTGAAAAAAAGAAGTCCCAAGTTCTTAAACCTGATCAAGTGGGGGTTGAACTATCGTTTTTCTCAGGCCACTTATTTTGAGTTTAATGACTAAATTACCGTAATTGTTAGAGTTAGCAACTTGAAGCATGCATATCCAATGGAAAAATTGAGTTATGAGTTTCTTGATTTGAGCAAGCGAGGGTATTCACTTCCTTTATCTCCAACACTTAAGTGGCTCAAATTATCATAATGCCCCTACTTATTCAGGCTTCCACAGACTGAAGAGGAACACTTTGGGTATTGTAAACAAAATTTTTGAGGAGGTACTTGAGTGAAATGAAACTTCTAAAATAGCCATTCTAATGGTAAATTGCATTATACATCCATGCATACATACATACATACATATACTCGGGTGCTCTCAGACAAGCGATCCCATACGCTTCTAAGGGAATTTAGGCTGGATATGACTGGGAATTGGGTCGAGGCGACCTGTTGACCTGGCTGGTCGACTTGATATGGGTCCGAATCTGGGTCTGGGTCGAAGAAGCATTGAATAGATTATGAACTTGGTCAGAGTTGGGTCCAAGTAGACCCGAACCGGGTTTATATATATATATATATATATATATATATATGTATAAGAAAATGTTTATATAAGGTTGCAACCTTATACTGTTGAAGTAAAGTGCACCTCAAAAATCCTACAGAGGAGAGTGTTTCGGTGTTGGAGAACCTCCCAAGTGATCATCTTGGCATCGAGATGAATGGACATGAAGAAAAAAAAGAATTCCAAGTCCAAATAATAGTGCATCTTGTAACAAGTTATGTGGACTGTCTATTTTCAAGTATTTATTGATTTGCTCGATATATACAATTTTTGAAATTTAAAATTTTATAACTGAGGATGAAAAGATATTTTCGAGCCAACATAAGATTATTGGCACCGAAATGACATCTCTAGGTAAATTTTATAGGTGTGCCTTATTTTTACAGTTTAAGGAGGCAACTTTATACAACCTATATATATATAATTCGCATAATGGCTTATGGAACAGTGTAAGCCCAACGACCCAGATTGAATATGGACCGATCCAATGATCACAATTGTATTTCGTAATTGAATTTTATTTTATTTTCTACAAATCCAAATTACTTGAAATTTGGAGCGTCTATTTTTCAAGAACAGTAGAATCTAATAAAAATATCAAAAAAGTAATTCGCATAAATTAAATTGATCAAAATACCATTGAAAAGTTTTGGGGGTATTTTGATGAATTTATTTTATGTAAACTAATTTTTTAATATTTTTATTAGGTGCGCTTTGATGAGAAGTGTTTATGCTCCAAATTTCATGCCTTTTGGATTTATATAGAACAATATTAAAATTATATTACCGATATACAGTCTTGACCGTCAGATCGACCCTGATTCAATCTGGGCCATTGGGCTTATACTATTCCATGAGCTAGTGGGCTCACCCTAGCTTCTTCCATATATATATATATATATAACACATACC
>NW_006498404.1:2540594-2567944 GCF_000471905.2 Amborella trichopoda
AGAGAGAGAGAGAGATTTTTAATGAATTGATTTTTCAACTGGCCATTTTATTTTCCTCTTATTCAATCCTAACATATAATCATTTATGTGTTCAGTAGTATCTGTGAGACTGTGACCAAGGTTACAAAAGACAGATCTTAGTTTTTAATACCTTTGTCATGCTTTCTTGAATTCTTAAATGTATACATTGAATTATTTGTTTCCTGCCCTTGATCTCCTCCTTACTCGTTACGCCCAAATTTCTTGGTAGAAGTATCCTATACAACTGCCTCTCTCTTAAAGAGACATTATTAAATGTATGGTATGAATGTGGTTAATAGCACAGCAGGCTTGCAAACTACACACATTTGCACACACATATCAGAAGTTGCATGCTCAACATTCCTATACACTTTCGATGAATGTCACCCATGATTTCATATTAATTTTGCAGGTACAAGTATCATTTCCCATTTCTTGAAACAAATGGTGCTGTGACAGTTGATGATAATCGTGTGGGACCATTGTATAAACATGTCTTTCCACCTTCTCTAGGTCCTTGGCTTTCATTTGTAGGGCTACCATGGAAGGTTGAGAGAATAAATTCCTTTTTAGATAACTAAGGTTGTTTTTCTTCTCCCACTTTCTCTCTGTCGTTGATCCGGTTAACTGTTCTGTTTTCTGGTGGTGGCAGACTATTCCTTTCCCAATGATGGAATTGCAGTGCAAGTGGGTGGCAGGTGCTTTGTCTGAAAGGATTGCACTTCCATCAGAAGAAGAGATGATGAAAGATGTGGAAGCCTTTTACTCTAGGATTGCAGCCATGGGGTACCCCAAGCATTACACCCATAACATATCTGGTTGTCAGGTACCATTTGGATCTATTTTAGTATGAACAATAATTGTAGGTTTTAATTTGAGATGCCAAAACTCCCTGCTTTTCAATGATTACTACAAATTTTACTGTTGTCTTGATGGCCTGTAGTGGTATTTTTGATCTCTTTCATTGTTGTTGGCATATTTGATACTTGACCATCTTGAAGGAAAAAAAGAAAAAAATACTCTTTGCATGCACCCACCTGTGTACATGCAGTTTCCTGTGTTACGCTTTGTATTTCGACGACCTTTACCTACTTCTAAGCAAATGGCAATTTGTATTCAGTTTGAGTACTTTGATTGGCTCGCTACCGAATGTGGATACCCCAAAGGCGAAGAGTGGAGGAAGGAAATGTACTTTGCCAACACAAGAAACAAAACTGAAAATCCAGATACTTACCGTGAGGAATGGGAAGACCACGATTTGATATCACAAGCTCACGAAGAATTCTCAAGGCTCAAGCAGCAGCACTCTGTCAAAAATATGTAAGATACTTCTGAGCTTAAGTTTTTGGATCACAGCAATTAATAATTATGGAATTCCTCGTCCACTGAAAACCGGATTTCCATCAATGTATTGATGTCTTCAATAAAATATTGTCATTTGTATCATTTGAAAACAACGGCCTAGTTTAGACCTACAATAGCGCTGATCTACATGATGGTACTTTCAAACTCAATTAATCTTTTTATTTTTTTTCCCTCAAATCGGTATGGGAATCGAACCCCAAGACCTCTGGTGTGAAACCAAAGTTGCCTGGTGGAATCCTACATGTTAAATGTCCGGTATCTATATGATAACTTTTCTTACTTTCCTGGGAGTATTAAAAGACTTGACACGCCCCCACCTCAAAAACCACTTTCGATGTGCGTGAGAGACAAAGAAGGTTCAGATTATTTAAAAGTCATGATCCTCCAATTACATTTCATTTGGAGTTCCAATAAAGCTCCACTAAAAATGGACGGCTCATATCTAAATTGGGGGGAGAGGAACTTTGGAGCATTTTTGGACTTGGATCATATTTTGGAGCTCAAAGCCCTTTTTGTTTTTTGGTGATATGATTTTTTGAAGGGTGAGGTATGTATGAGGTGTCAACCTTATACCATTGAAGTTAGGTGTTCCTCAAATCTATATTGAAAATGTTGGTTCGGTGCCTCAAAGCCTTGCAATGATATGCAAATCTATTATTTTCCCCTATTATGAAATTTGGAGTTTAAGAAATGATGATGATCAAGCAAATCTATAAACACATGAAAATCTTGAAAATTGACGGTCAAGATTACGTGTTAAAAGATGAACTATTTTTAAGATTAGAAATCCTGTTTTTTTTTTTTGTGTCTATGAATCTAAAGGTTGAGATGATTGATTTGAGGGTTTTCCGACGTAGGAATAACCTTCTCTAGCGGGCTTTTTTGGGTGTATACAATGCAAAGTTAGCACCTTTCCTTTTTTAAATGGCTTTCCTTAGTGACGCCGTGTGTTCGGCTGAAGGAAGCATGAGATACCAAAGACACCCGAATCAACCCAATGAAAGTATGTTCATATTATTTTGGCTTTGGTTTGGATATAGAACTTAAAAGATTTGGGTTGAATTGAAGCAAATATGATAACAATAGTACTAATCATAGTTAAAGGCTTGACTGAAATGGTTGTCCGACACCCGTCTGACCGTTGATCAATATTTTATTTTGGTTTGGTTTGAGTAAGAATTAGATTTGGTCGAAAATCAATCAAAACCAATGATGTGACTGGTTGGATTAGCTAATATTAACCGGTTCAACTAACTAAAAAGTTCAACTAACTAAAAGAAATTCAGTACATTTTTCAATGTAATTTATATTTTTTAAAATATTAAATTTTTTTTTTTTGAAGTTCTTATATTGCCGGTTGAACCACTAGTTGGACCAATTTTAATTACATCAAACCCCTCTCTAGTCTGGCGACCAGTACGATCATAATAACACCAGTGCTATCATTATGCATCTCCTTACTTTGATCTAAGAGACATTATATGATCTGCAGTTCATGCATTTGCTGCCAATTGTGTCATCCATGTTTCGCTTTCATTGTTGCCATCTATTCCTTTCCAAGCTTTCCTTGGAGGGATATTTGTTTCTTCTCCTCTACTCGTTTAATTTGTATTCAGCTCCTATTTTGGTACGATGTTGTGGCATGCCATGTTGTTCATGGCATAACTTCCTATCCTCTCGTCTTTTTATCTGCATTCGACTTCTTCTATTTTGGTGGGATTGTATATTTTTTTTTTTTGAAATGTATATTCGGTGGGATTGTATATTACGAGAACATTTATTTTTAAGAAAATTAAAAAAAATCCCCAAAAAATACAATATCCGGAACTTATCCAATCCAAGCTTTTTCTTTCACTTTTTTCCCACAATAGTCTGTCTATGCAAAAACCCCCCAAAGTAAAAAATTCCCTTTTTTAGACGGAAATACCTTTCTCATCCAAAAAAATCAGCCGGAGCGCCTTTTGCTACTACTGCCGGAGCGCCCTTTGCTACTACTGCCGGAGCGCCATTTGCTACTGTCGGAGCGCTGTCTCACAAGTTCTACTGTCGGATCGCTGTCTCACAAGTTCTACTGCTAGAGCGCCTTTGCAACTACCGGAGCACCCTTTGCAACTGCCGGAGCGCCTTTTGCAATTGCCGGAGCGCCCTTTGTAATTGTCGGAGCGCGCTTTGCAACTGCGGGAGCGCTATTGCCATAGTACCTTTTGCTACTACCGGAGAGAGAAGCGTGTGCAATAGTGTTAAGGGTAGTTTAGTCTTTTTTTATTTTTTTTGGGTTGGGGGTTATTTGCATAGAAAGTTTGTTGTAGGGAAAAAACTAAGAAAAAAGGTTTAGTTGGGATAAGTTGCAAAGATAATGTAGTCTTGGGTTTTTTTTTTAATTTTCTTTTTAATTTTCTTACGAGGAGGTCACAATTACTTCCGGCCAGTATATGTCAAATTAGATTGCTTGCGATGTGTCATGAAATTCAAGATATTTTTTTTTTGAACTTTGAGTTTAATCAATGACATTCTTATGTCTATCCGATTTGAAATCTGACTGATAAGAATGTTTATGACCTCCTTGTGCCAAAACTAAATGATCTCTTTATATATATTTTTTATTTTAGTACTACGTTGTAACATGCGATGTTGTTAATGTTGCAGTATCCCTGTTATCTACATGCAACCTGTGTCAAAGCATCGTTGACATCTTATATGTAGTTTTTATAAGGCCTAGGCCTTATGGAAAATAATATAGTTTCTATAAGGCTTAGGCCTTGTGGGAAAAAAGTAAAGCTTCACTTTAAAACATTGCATTTGGGCATGAAAACTACAATGGCTTTGAGATTGGTGGTGGAAATAGATATTGGAGCTCTAGTAGGTGTTTTCTATGCTGGAAGTGATTTCTATACGAGGTTTTGAGGTGGGGCTTTACTTTTATGGGTGGGGTTTATAAGGTTAGTACCTTAGACAATAAAAGTATGGTGCATCCTGAATTAATGTCTTAAAGCGGCCCAAGTGTCTGAAATGGTCTACAAATCTATTTCATATCTAAGTATGAAATTTGAAGTTCAAAAAATATTATAAATTAAGTAAATATATGAAAAATTGAAAATGGACAGTCCAGATAATACATCATTACTAGATGCACTATTTCCAACATTTGAATTTTTTTTTTTTTTTTTTTTCACATCCATACATCTCGGAGTATAGATAATCAATTTGGGAGATTTTATCTTTTATATAGTATCACAATAACCTTTTCAACTAGTTTTTTAGGCGCACGTCATCTCTATAGGATATAAGGCCTAGGCTTTACAAAAACAAAGTAAAGCCTCACCTCAAATCCTCATCCAGAAAGCACTTTGAGCGTCTAAAAGTTTCATGCTAGTTCTACAATCAATTATTAATACTACCTATAAAATTTGAAGCTAAAAAAAAGGCATAGATCTTGCGAATCCATGAAAACTTATTTTTGGAACAAAATAAACGATCTAAA
The DNA here is from genome assembly GCF_000471905.2 of Amborella trichopoda. The sequence continues at coordinate 2,545,462 of NW_006498404.1, forward strand.
TAGTATGGTGTAATACATATTATTTTTAAGGCTTGAAATCCTATTTTATTTTATTTCACAATCATAATAGTCAAGGCTGACATGATTGATTTAAAGGATTTTGAGAAATTATCTAAAATATCCCTTGCTTTTGGGTTATTAGAAAAAAATCACAAATATTTGAAAACCTCACTCGTATCCCTTTCCTTTATTGTTTGGGATCTTGTGGCCAAAATACCCTTTGCAAATTCTAAATGAACCGTGATTCTTAAGTAAAGATGGACAACTTAAAAAGCATTCTTAAGGGATCTTCACGGTTCTAAGTGAACTACTTAAGCAACCATGGTGGTTCACACAGAGAGCATCACAGTAGTAGCACAACCGTGATGCGTGTTGAACTTCATGATTCTAACTCCATCGTGATTCTTAAGTGCATGCATCATGGTACTAGCACATCCGTGGTACTCTATCATAGTCCAAACGCTACCGTGATGATTTTAATTCATTTAGCACACGATACTTAGCACCTCTCCGTTTAAAACATGATTTTTTAAAAAAATCTTGGATTTTTTGAAATATGTTAAGTGCTTCGAGTTTTTTAAAAGATATTAAAAATTCATTTTTTTTTAACGGAACTGATATAAATCTGTATTTTATCTTTTTTTAAAAAAATATATATTCTTTATAACTTTATTTCTTCATTAACTTAATATTATTGAATTTTGTTTTAAAGATAAGAATATTAATAATGGGAGTAAATTAAAAATCTTGATTTAACAATAAATTTCAACAAAAATTTTACCATTGAGTTCCCCTAAAAAAAAGTGTACGAAAAAAAACAATATATATATATTTTTTTAAAAAATAAAACAATTGTATATCTCCAAATAATAGGTAGAATTAGAAGCAGAGTAAGTTAGAGAATCATATATCTTCAAATAATTGGTATAATTGTAAGAAGAGTAGCCCAATATAAAATATTTTTTTTGTTTTCCTTAAACCCTTAGTGTCTTTTGAGCAGGAGAGCTAGGAATTCAGTGTGGGATTTGAATTTGCTTAAACATTTTGTTGTTTTTTTTTATGCATAGATAAATTTGATTAATTTTCTATTTTATTTTACATAATTTTTAAAAACCTATGTGAAAAGAACTTTTTCAGATGGATTTTTAAGGTACACCTTATTTCTAAAGTTTAAGGTTGCATCCAATATTTTTTGAAATCCCAAGATGTAAGGTTTCAGAGCACCAGTCGTAATGTTTTATGTTGTTAGCCATGCTCAAAGTCTATTTTTTGAGACTTTGTAGACATATCATAAATTGCTAAATTTCCAATGAAAGCAAGCATTCAAAAAACTCATAAAAAAAATAGCAAAAAATATAAAGGAATGCAGTTTGTCAAATATGGACCTAGAATGACCCTATCTTCAATTTGTGCTCTAAAAAAGATACAAAATAATTGGAAAGTTATACCATGAGAGTATTTCTCTTTGGCATAAGGTGATCACAATTAATATTCACCATTAGATGTGAACTTAGATAGTTGCATTTATTCCATTGACCAAGCTCAAACTTCGAAATAAATTTTATTGAACTTTGTGATACACTGCTATTAGATTTCACATCAGATAATTGTTGTATATAAGGTAAATAGTCTCATTGTATATAATCCCAAAATAATAAAACATACAAAATATACATTATTAAATTATGGCAAAAGATTATATAAGGTTGCAACCTTAAAATGTCGAACTACGGATGCACTTCAAAATTCCATTGGAAAGTTGTTTCATTGTTGAAAAGCCATCTAATTGAGCATCTCAACATCGAGATGTATGATTATGAAAGAAAAAAAGATTTTGAATTCCAAATATAGTGCGTCTTACAACACAATATTTAGGCCATCCATTTTCAAAATTTTCATATGTTTGTAGATCTACGTGATTTTAACCATTTTTGGAGCTTAAAATTTTATAATTAAATACGAAAATAGATTTTAAGATAATCCTAAGAATATTTTGCATCAAAATTATATGTCACGATCAAATTTGAAGGTGTGCCTTAATGGGATTGTTTAAGATTGCAACCTTATGGAAACCACACCTTTGAATTATAGTCAAGAGAATTAAGCTTGTGGATTGATTCTCTATAGTCTTCCTGCATTAGCCAGATGGTTTCGTCATGCTTATTGGAAGATCAGCTTGGACTATTGAACTTGGACTTAAAGAGGACGTTGGTGGTCTTGGACTAGGGACTATATATAGCCTGGTCATGGTTATGAAAACTTGGAATGGTATTTCTTTGAGATTTAGGTTGAAATGGTAGGCTCATGGTCCCTGGATTTTCATTGACCTACTAATTTCGACCCCTCAAATTTGATTTCTTGTTTTTTGTAGTTTTAGCTAAATTTTGGTTAGGTGGTCCACAGTGGTATTTTAGATTTATTTTAGGTTATTTTTCCCATAGGATAAGGGAAATTAAGGCTTTAAGATTTTGTGACTAGGATATTATTAGGCTTAGGTCCTTAGGATTTGGGTTCAGGGGCTTAGAAAAATAGCCAATTCACAGGGGTGCCTACAAATATATATAAAGATCTATTTGAAATCACTGATCTTATTTTTTCTGTTAGAAGACAAATTCAGATCTCTTTAACCAATAACCCAGAAAAAGTTGTGTAATCTCTTCAAATAGGTTAAACCTATTTAAATGGTTTTCTAAAATTTATTTCCTAACTGAGTAAAGAGACTTAAATCTCTCGGGTTTCAATCTGAAATCCTAGGAACTACCTAAGAATTACTAAATGATTCTTAGAAAAAAAAAGAAAAGATTTTAGGTTCTCTAACACTTATTTTGAGTTCTCTAAAAAAGATTTTGAGTTCTTTAACACTTATTTTGAGTTCTCTAAAAAAGATATAACCCAAAGAGGTTATATCTTTGGGTTCCAGACTATTTCGAAATTGTGTTCTACCCAAGGGAGTAAATATACAATACTGAAATATTTTATGAGGTAGGTTTAAGGGTTATTAAATCGGGGATTTTTTTGGGGTAATTAAAAAATCGGGATTTTAGTTAGGGTTATCTATTGAAAGTGCATCTTTTTGTATGGGAAATGTTTATATAGAGCTGCGGCTTGAAACAATCAAATTAGAGCCTACTTCAAAATTTTTACTAGATGAGGTCGTTTTGATGCCTAAATAACCTCTAATTGGTCATCTTGACATCAAGATGCTTGAACATGAGAAAAAAAAAAAAGATTTCAGGCCTTCAAAACAGTGTATTTTGTAACGCATATTTGGACCATCAATTTTCAAGTTTTCATAGATCTGTCGGTCTACACTATTTTTGAAGCTTTAAACTTTATAAATAAAAAAGAAAATATATTTTAAAGATATCACAAAGATTTTCAGTGTTGAAACCATATTTCTCGACACTATTTAAAGATAGGCTCTAATTTGATCGTTTAGAGCCTAGGCTCTATACAAACCGCACCTTATACATAAGTTTCCCCAGGTACTTACCCAAAAATTGTTTTTCCGGATAGATGGACATCGGCCCACATAGCGGAACTAAAATTTGCGATAAAAGCCGTCAGAATAATTAAAAAGAAAGACAGGAAGGCATGAATGAGAATTTTGGATTTACAGTTATGCCCTTAGCTCATGAATAAAGGGAATATTTTTCTTTTGGCCTTTTATTTAGGAATATCCAATTCTCTTTTTTTATTTATTGCATGGAGTTTCTATTAGGCCGAAAATTTATGAAAACAAAATAAAGACTCACTTCAAATCTTCATCTAGAAAGTACTTTCATAATCAGAAATCTCCATTATGGCTCTAAAATCAATTTCTAATACCGACAAAAAAAAAATTGAAATTAAAAAAATAGTACAGATCTGGGTAAACCTTTGAACACTTATTTTTAGGACGACATGGACGGTCTAGATGATTTATTGTACTATACACTGTTTTTAAATTTTAAATTTTAATTTTTTTTCACAACCATAATGTTTAAACCGAAATGGTACGATTTAACCATTAAACCATTATCCTTGTTACAATCTTGAATGCTTATATACTCATTTCGTCTGGAAATTAATGAACATCATTTTTTATTTAGGAAAATCCAATTCTCTCTTTTTATTACAATCTTGAATTATTATTAGTGAATTCAGATTATTTTATATCTTGCGTTTTGATTTTAGGAAAGAATTTACTCTCATTTTAATGAAGGAAGGAAAGAGATTATCTATTTTTAACAACGGATTAAGATTTCTCAACAACTTTCAGAATCTATCTCTGTATTTCGGATACCATAAATTAAGTAATATGTAATTCTCAACAACTTTCAAGAATCCATCTCTAATATGTATTTTGGACCCTAATATGTATTTTGGAACCCATAAATTAAGTAATATATTCTACATATTGCAACCCATAAATTAAGTAATATATTCTAGATGGGGTTGGCATTGTGTTGGGTCCTTATATAAAATGTATACAATCTTAACTGCTTTTTCGTTTTTTTACAAACTTACTTTTGCATCTCTGCTCTGATCTCAAATAACTCTTTTTCATTTTTCACAAACTTTTGCATCCGTGCTCTCAAATAACTCTTTTTCATTTTTCATAAACTTTTGCTTCCTTGCTCTGCTTTATAATAACTTTTAACTTTTGCATCTCTGCTCTGCTCTCAAATAACTCTTTTTTACTTTTCACAAACTTTTGCATCCCTACTCTGCTTTATAATAACTTGATGTACTTAAATTAAGTAATATATTCTAGATTACGGGTGACAATATGCTGGTTTTTATATAAAATGCATACATAAACAAGGGTGCGGTTTGTATAGAGCCTAGGCTCTAAATTGTGGTTTCAATATTGGAAATCTTTGTGATAACTTTAAAATATATTTTCGTATTTATTTATGAAGTTTAAAGGTTAAAAAATAATGTAAATTGACATATCTATAAAAACTTGAAAATATTGAAAATTGAAGGTCCGAAAATACGTTACAAAATTCACCATTTTCAAAACTTGCAATCCATTTTTTTTCTCATGTCTAGGTATCTTGATGTTGAGATGATCAATTTGAAGATATTTGGGCATCAAAACAATCTCTAATGAAATTTTGTAGGTAAGCTCAAATTTGATTGTTTAGAGCCTCGGCTCTCTATAAACTTCTGCTTTTTCGTTTTTTTACCAACATTTGCATCCAGCTATGTTATCAAATAACTCTAGCGTTGGTGTGCTTTATTTTTTTTTATAAAGGTGAGTCTGCCTTTGTTTCTTCTTCCTTTGTTATTTAGCCATACTTGAAAATCAGCCATACTTAGAAAATCAGAATAGGCTGTATTTAAAAATAAGCATTCGGCCCACTTTGAAGGTATCTAATTCTAATCTTCATTGTTCTATTCGGATAATTTCTGAATGAGATTGAATAAAAAAAAGAAAAGAAAAAAAAAAAAAGGAGTCCTCTACCTCTGGATTTCTATCCGACTAGGCGGATTCTAAGCTATATTAGTAAATTTTTATTTAATGATGTACGGTACTACGAATTTTTTTTATTTAATGATGCATGGTACTATGAATTTTTGCATGCTGGTTTGTGAGGTTTTCTCTTTAGTTCGGCTCTGCATCGTACTTTATTTTATTTGATTAAACATGACATCTTGAATTATTCTCAAGTGGTACTTTTTCTTTTTATGTTAACTATCAGTAATATGCACGTGCGTTACACGTGATATTTAATATTAATCACTAAAACATATTTATTGTTGAAAAATATTTTCAATAAAACATGATCTTAGAGATCATTGAATTTATTCAACTGTGAGGACAAATTCAATGATCTCTAAGACCAACTTTATGATATAATTATGATTTTTTTATCATTAAAAAATATTTTTTAATAAAACATGGTCTTAAAGATCATTGAATTTGTCTTCACAATTGAGTAAACTTTACGAAATAATTAAGATGTTTTAAAACCATGCAAAAAATAAATAATTTAGATATACCATTTGTGATAAAATATGTTTATAGGGAGAACAAAATTTTTTAAAAGCTATTTTAAATGGTGGAATCAAGATTGATATAGGCAAATGAAAAGTAATGGGAGAAAGGTAGAGGAGATGGGATCAAAATTTATAATTAAAAAAATAAAATTACTCAAGTAAAAAAATAATTAATTCTTATATATACTTTATCAAATATTTTTTTGCTAAAATATAATATTATAGTTACAAAAGCAATTTAATGTTTAAATAGTTTAAAATATAAAAATTATAATTAAAATACATATAAAATAAAAAATTGAGATGAAAACAATTTTTCTTTAGCATTCATGATGAATGGGTTTTACCTAATAAAATAAAAGTAATTTATAAAAATAAAATAAAACATTACTTCCCAATAGACCCAAAAAGACATAATCTATTTGGAAAATAATTAAAAAAAGAGAGTAATATAAATAAATCAATTATATATAATTAAATAAATAATAATAAAATGATTCAATTGAATAAAAAATAATAATAACAATAATGATAATAATAATAATAATTTTAAAAAAACAACTATAGTTATAGTTGTTGCTGTCATTATTATCGTTATTTTATTGCTGTTGTTGTTAGTGTTATTGTACATCAACTGCATAACCACCCATCACCTACGTGAAGAGGGATAGGGTGAGATACCTACCCATACCTAGAAGCTATCCATATACATAGATAGAGAGAGTTAACTCTCCATTACACCCCTACGCATCATCCTTACCACTTTCCGTTGATGCAAAATTTCAATGCTAAAACCAGGCTTCAAGGTTTTCAATTTGCTGTATAATTTCACAAATTTCCTTTTCCCATTCCATCTTGATCTTCTCTTCTTAGTTATTTTTAATTTCAATTTTCATTTTTACCAATTGTGATATGGTACAATAGATTGCACCGTAATTTCAATTATTTCTTTTATTTTTACCAATTGTGATATGACAAAATAAACTGCACCGTGTTCGGCTTCTTTTGTTTGTATCCATATAGGATCCTCCAACTCCTACCTCGCAACTTTTGTTTGTGTCCATATAGGATCCTCCAATTTCTACCTCGCAAATAAAGAAAAGGGCTATGGTTAGTTCTTTTGTAAATTGGTTTTTCAATTTTTTTTCTTTTAAAAAAATTCATTCAACTTTTTTTTAGAGTAACAATTGCGATATTTCTTTTTTTTTGAAACACTTTTCTACCCTTTTTTTCATGCACCATTTATTTATTTATTTATTATCTATTTTTTAATGCCTTCTCATTAGGCACCCTCATACCTTTCACCGCATCATCATGCCTTTCCATGGCATGACAAAAAAATCATTTTCATTTTTTTTATGCCTACATAGGCATGGATTTTCCATGAGGTCTACTCATGTCTTTTTAATTCCCCTTTCATAATATTTTTTTTTTAATCTCATTTTCTGAAAACTTTTATAAAAATACGACATCAAGAGCTCTCCAATTTTTTTTCCCCATTTTTTTTTAAATTTCCATCTTCTTTTCTAAGAACTTTACATTTAAGAAATTTTTTTTAAATTTTTTTTTCTTTTTTATTGCAAATCACCTAACATTTTAATCAAATTTTTTTTTTTAATCATCCTTTTTTTTTTTTAAATTCAAGACCCAAACATTGTTTTCATTTTAATTTTCCAATACTCATAAAATTCAACTTTGAAAATTGGAATCAATAGTTGAAAAATATTTTGACTACTATGGTGTGCTATATGGAATAAAGCAGGAAATTGAATAAAGAGATTTAAATTTTTATCACCTTTCCCTTGAAATAAAATCATAATTTTGTTTCTATTTCAATTTTGGCTTATGCGCATTTTAACTATAACTTTTATGTTTTAAAAGTTTTATGACTATTTTAATTACATTATTTTTTAATGACAACACTATAATTTTTTTAATGTGATTCAACATATATAAAATTTGATTCTTTGTTTTTTTAATGACAACACTATAATTTTTTTTTATGTGATTCAACATATATAAAATTTGATTCTTTGTTTTTTTATATACTTTATTATTTTTTATTTTTTAATTATGAATTTTGAATTATTAAAAATTATTTATAACTGATATGTTGTAACTTTTTCTTACTATTTTTCATTTGCACTATGTCCCTCTTGATTTTTCCATTTAAAATAATATTAAAAATCTTTTTGGTTGCATTTAGTCTTTTTCTATGACAAATACTCTATCCGAATTTTTTCTTTCTTTCGTACTTTTTAAAATAAATTTTATACTTCTTAAGTTCATGCAATAGATTGGTCGCATTTAGTCTTTTTTTATGACAAATACTCTCTCCGAATTTTTTCTTTCTTTCGTAACTTTAAAATAAATTTTATACAAGTTCATGCAATAGAAAAAATACGACCTATTGAACATTCACATCTCTCTCGCATTCACGTCATCCTCTCATTTTCCCATGTTTATTTCTAATGGAAATATATGGGTTAAGGAAAGAAATATGTATTAATATCACCTCTCACCCCTACATATCTACCTCACTCACTTTTTCCTCATCTCTCCCGATCCCTTTTTCCTCTCCTCTCTCTTATTCTTGAAATTAGGTATTGATCAATATATATAAATTTTTATCACTCTTTTATTTATAATAAGGTGAATGCTTCTTAAGTATACCTTAATGGAATAATATATTAGATACGGACACTAATAGGACCTAATGATTTAACTATATGGAATTTCAGCATTGGTAAGATCCTGCATAAATTTATGTATTAGTTTTATTTATGTAATTTAAATTATTTATTTAAATCATCTTTATTATTTTAATTATATGTAAAATGGACCCGTTTTAATTAATAATATATTAAAAGTAATATTTACTATTATATTTATTATTATTTAGTAAAATATTCAATTGTGAAGATAAATACATTAAAATCTCTCTCTAAGATCATGTTTCATTGAATTTTTTCAATGATAAATATATTTCAGTTTTCAAATATTATTGTATTATTAAAATTTAAAATATTAACTGATATGGTATAAAATAAAAAAACTTAAAAGCAATATACCTTTTTAGTCTCTTCTAATGCTCTAATATATTTTATCCAATCACCCAAATATATTTTATCCTTCATTGTAATCACCAAGCTTTTTAAATAAAGTTAATCTATTTTATCCTCTATTGTAATCACCAAGATTTGTTCGCTAAATAAAGTTATCTTCGACTTTTAGTTTTTGAATGTTAGCATCACAAATTAGGTCAAAATTATATAGAGAAATGCTTGAAAGGTCTATAGAAAAAATGGAAAAAAAAAACTTATCACAACAAAAAGTAAGTTATTTCAAAGCAGTCATATTAAAAGCATGTGATTCTAATATTTTTTGGAAGAATAGAATTGACTTCTTATGTGTTTTTAAATTTTTTTTGTCACTGCATTTTTTCAAGGCCTAAAAAAACAGAGTTAGATTAGAGCACAAAGCTAGGGAGATAGTTCGAAAATTACCATCAAATAAAGCCTATAAATTACTCACATACAATACACTTAAAAAAAAAAAAATCCTATAAATCACATAAAAATATCATAAAAGAGAGCCTATAAATTACTGGAATACAATACACTTAAAAAAGAAAAAACCTAGCAATCATATACTCCCTACAGTTATAAGCAAAAAAAATAAAAAAATATATTTTACAAAACCCAAAAAAAACCTGCATTTTACAGCCACAAAAAACCCAAAAAAATTTATGTTTAGTAATATATAGTCTCTCTACTATCTCTCTTGAGAGTTTTGAAAATTCCATCACTGAATTTTTTTATTTTTATTTTAAAAAGAAGCGTTTTGAAAATTCTATCACTAAAACAAAAAACAAATTTTTTGTCTCTAGGTTTTTTTAGAGCCTTTGTTCTTTAGTTCTCTTCACTTCTCTTTACTCTTGGCTCTTATATTTTGTCTCTCTTATGACACTAGTAATGCATAGTCTCTCTAATATCTCTCTTGAGCGTTCCGAAATTCCATAACTAAAACAAATTTTCTTTTAAAAAAATACCTCTTCAAGTCATTGTTTCTTTACTACCTCTCTAGTTCCGAAAATTCCGTAACTAAAACAAATTTCTTTTAAAAAAATACCTCTTGCAGACTTGAAGGTTCTCAAGGGATTTTGTTATCTAAGGGACTTGTTATCTAATTCCCCTCATGTCTCTTTACTCTTCGTTCTTGTATTCTCTCTCCTATGGAGAGAATAGAAATGGGATCTGCAAATTCCAGCCCCAAAAAAAAACCTATATTGATACACAATACACTCTAAAAACCCCTATAATTCACATACTCCCCACGGTTTTAAGCCAAAAAAATGAGAAAAAAAAGGCATCAAAAAAATTTCATTACAAAAACAGGAAAATAAATAACAGCTCTTGCACATTTGAAGGTTCTTTCTCCATGGCCTATGCTCTTTGGCTCTTCTCACAACTCTTTACTCTTGCCTCTCGTATTCTCATTTTCCAGTAATAAAAAACATATAAATTACACCTCATAAAAAAATCCTAGAAATCACATAATCGCCGCATTTCATTGTGTAGGAATCAACAATTATTTATGTTTTACATGACGGACAAAGAACAGTGTCATATTGTAACGACCTTTAACAGGTTCCAATATAAATTGTAATGGTTTTGATGCCCACCGTTATTGGTAATAGCACCAATTAATGCCATTTGAAGAATGCCACTATTCTTGGAATTAATTAAGTATTTCATATATAACGCCATTTGTTATATATCTGATTATTGAAATACCTTCCATCACAACACAACATTGTTTTTACCATCTCTCTCCATGTCCTATTAGGACTCTACTTGCCAATCTCTCTTTATGTTGAAAAAGCCTTTGATAAAAAAACAGAAGTTTCAAGACTTGTTATTAATTATAAGCTTTTAAATAAAGCTTTGAGATGGATTAAATATCTAATCCTTAATAAAAGAGATTTACTTAATCGACTTTAGGAATCACAAATATTTTCAAAATTTGATATGAAATTTGGATTCTGGCAAATTGACATTACGGAAAAAATAAATATAAAACTGCATTTGTGGTACCATTTGGACACTGTGAATGGAATGTAATGCCATTTGGATTAAAGAATGGTCCCTCTGAATTCCAACACATTATGAATGATATATTTACACCATTCACTCAATTTATGATTGTCTATATTGATGATGTGTTAGTTTATTCTGATTCAATAGAATAATATTGAAAACATCTCACAATCTTTTTGCAGGCAATTAAAAGTACAAGGCTAGTCTTGTCAAGAAAGAAAATCAAATTATTCCATACAAAAATTCGATTTTTAAGACACAATATCCATAACCATTCTATCATTCCCATAGATAGGGCAATAAGCTTTGCACAACATTTTCCTGATGAAATCAATGATAGAACCCAAAATTTTTGGTGGGCCACGTGTTTTGGAGTTTGGTGGAGTCGTCCCGACCCATTAATTGAGTGGTAGCAAAATTCCAGTACTATCGTCTTCATTTTTGTTTCCATCGTCTTCGCTTATTGACATGAATTCTTTCTCATCGTCAAGTAATTACTCATACAAGTTAACCGAGTCAATGAATTAATGGCCTGTCTGTGGCACTGTTCAAGACTTTGGCGATTTATGATGCACGACTTTGGCGACTGATGGTGGCTTATTACTATTATGACTGTGGTGAACAATATTTTATCAGGACTTGGAAATAGTGCTGATATAAAAATTGTTTATACAGATAGGATCATGGTTCCGATACCAATTTTAAGTACGTCAAGCGGAATCAAAACATTGTTTTTCAAATCTCTCTGGATGTCCTGTTAGGACTCTAATTGCCAGTCTCTCTCTCTTAAACTCCTCAATAGTAACGGACTGAACTTTATATTGGATCTAAAATTTTCTTAGTAATTTATACATATATATAACATTGGTTTACATGTTAATGCCTGCAGATTTTTAAAGATGGAGAAGACTCTGCATTGGTTCTTAGCATTAGCGGTGCTGATGCAATTGGGATTAGGAGTAGTATGTGTTGTTGGAACGGGGAAACATGCGCAACAAAACAGTCTCAAGGCTCGAAATTCGTGACTTGATGTGAGCAAAGTGCGAGGCCCTGGGTCCCTACACGAGCGTCCAACACCATGGCCATCGATGTTCAAGGCTTGGAGGCGAGGCTCAACCTTCTCAAGGCCATCAGTGCGAAGTCGGGGACATAGTGGCTAGAAAGAATGTGACCGCTCTAGACCCCCGAAAGCAACAATCAATTGAGAAATTCGTTTAAGGGCAACTATGCACCATATGGCAGGATTTTGAAGGCCATCGCCCCACAATATAGATCACGAATGGGAGACTCCCATGGATCTTATAGGTAAGGATGATGGTCTTTTGTATTTTTTCTCTAAAAGAATTTGTCTAATATTTTTTCCTTATCGGTCATAAAGTATGCCATATGCGATACATAGGTAGGGCATTGATCATATGTTTTGAATGACGGTTGAGATTAGCTCTACTTTCTAATGACAAATACATAACCAAGTATAGTTTTGGTTAAATCTCTACCACTTATTTTCAAGAATCGGCAGTCGATGACCGAATCATGAACTTGTTCCGGATTGAACAAGAGCATGGTATACTATAAATTGTGTGGTTAATGACTATGTATTAGCTCAGAAAAAAGTTTATTATAAGGTTGCAACCTTATTTATAGAAATAAGGTTGTGTTACTTTACACCGTTCAGTTTATTTAGATGGTGTGGATTGGACACAATCTTAAAACACATGCCATGTATTGACACTATCTTAAAAGATGTCTCAAATCTACACCGCATAAGTAAAATGGATAGTCTACAAATAAGGTTTCAACTTTACATAAACTGTATAAATAAAATGGATAGTCTACGGATAAAGTTTCGACCTTGCCTGAACCGACCCAAATAACTAATAAAACTAAGAAGAAATAATTGAAGGGCTTTTGTTTTTGTTTTCCTTGTACAGCTGATCTATGAGTCTGGGAAGTACTATCCTAGGTTTTTTAGAGAAAGGCCCAGGAGTGAAGATATGCTACCTGGTGTTAGCTTTGCTTCAGTAGCCTTCAGTTACGATGCGTAAGCCATCAATTATGATGATTACATCGCTAATATCATAGTATCATCAAACACATCTATACTGTTACTATTTTAGCCATCAATTACGATGATTACATAGCTAATATCACAGTATCATCAAACACCACCTCTATACTCTTACTATTTTCCATAGCATTGTAATCTTCATCATCCTCACCATTACTATTAGGAGTGATGGTAGTAATGGCCCCAGCAGTAGAAAGCATTGTTGTATTTGTAGGAAATTACTAGCAGTTATTTTGGTACTAGTATTAACATTATTATAATTAATCGAGCAAGCAAGGTGAAAATTTTAGGTAGTTGAAGAAGTGCGACAAATACCCTTTTTTTTTACTAAAAAGAGGTACTAATGTGGTTTTGTTTGCGTTGTTACAGATCTCTCTTTAAAATGCAAATGGTCAAGTACCTATCGATATGTATGTAAAATAGGTTTCTCTTTTTATATATATCCTCTCCTTCTTACTGACATGCATCTCTCTTTATGCAATGTATAATGTTCGCAGTAGAAGATTCTCTGTGGTTGGAATCCCTCCATTGGGATGCTTGCTTCTGATTAAAAATGCATTACTCTCTGTGGATTGTGTGCCATTCTTCAACGACCTTGCCATATCTTTCAACAACAAGGTCAAGACTGCTCTTGCTACACCCCAAAGTGTTGGGTACTGATGTTATAGCGGTCTATGCTGATATATATGAAATTATTCAAGACGCAGTGCACAATCCTTCAAAATATGGTAAGAGAAAGTACTTTCTTAGAAATTTCTTTTCTCTAAAAACCTTCAATAGATTGAAGACCATGATTTGATGTATTATTGTTTCTATTAAGACCATGATTTGATGCATTGTTATTTTTATTTCATTTGCAAATATTTGTTTCCAGGTTTCATTGAGGTGTAATGGGGCTGTTGCGGAACTGGGCTGCAGGAATTCAGAGCTACTTGTAGGGGACAATCGATCTGCGGTGATCCCTCCAAATATGTATTTTTTTTTGTTGTGCATCCGACTGAAAGGATGTATGGTTTCATAGCAAACACCACAGTCACAAGGGATCTTGCAAATATTTGAGATCTCCAAGGTCTCTTGCTTTAATATCTCATCTTCTTGGATCATATTTAATTTAGCGATTAGATGGTATATTAGTCCTCAAAAATGAGTCCCTTTTCAATATTGAAGAGAGAGCTTATTTAGGTTAGGAAGTCATGTAGATTTTATGGCTTGACCCATGTTCTGTTTCTTGTGTATGTTCCTTAAGATATAAAAAGGAATTTTTTTATTACCGCTTCTTTTACTTAGATGTTTGCTGCTTCTTAATGGTCGTTAGGTTGGAATTTCATGAATTCAAGAAATAATTTCTTTTCTCTAATGGTCCTTAATGTGGTGGAATTTAATACAAAGAACTTGTGTATGAACAAAATTGTTTTCTTAACCTTATGGAATATACTTATCTCACAAAGGATTGTTTAATCTAATTTACTTCATCCTAGTGAAATGCCACCATTTTGTGAGTGACGTAAAAACTGAGAATAATAGTTTGGGTAAGCTTTCTATACTTTTTTTAATGTATAAAACTTATATACTTCCCCCTATTGAACCGTTCATTCTGAATGGACGGCTGAGATGATACTAATCACAATGTCACGCCTCTATACTATTTTATTTTTAATATTTTCTACGAAGCACTTTTGACATAAAAGATTGGGAGTCCACTCCTCTCTTAAACTCACACCTGTAAAAAAAAAAAAAAAAAAAAAGTAACTCAATAAAATAAAATGACAAAAATGCCCCTAAAAGATTCAAGGGGTATTTTGGCCATTTTATTTTATCGGAAACATTTTTTTTTGTATGTTTTTTTGGTGTGCCCCATTAAGAGATTGCGCGTACCAAATTTTATATTTATAAAATATGTAAAAAAATTACAAATAAAATACTGTGAAGCATTGGATCTAGATCAAATGGTAAGTGGCTTATCAAAATTACACGGTTGGATGGGAGGAAAGTATACATCTTCCATATTGTAAAGGAAGTATAGAAACCTTTTCCTAATAGTTTTCATTCAATTCACAAATTTATAGTTCTTATAAATATTTTTAAAAATATCGGTAGGGAGATCACCCACCCTCTGATCTTGAGGTGGAATCAGTGATCCACATTGCCCAGGTTAGTGGAAGAAAAGCACAAAGAATATTTTATTATACATTACTCATTATTTACCTTGAATTGGGAAGTTAGCTAGAGAGTTTTTGAGATACCCAAAAGGCCAAAACATTGGGAGTTCAAAACCCAAAGTTGCACTTTGTTTTATTTATTTTTTGTCAATTTTACATTAAGGGTATCTTTGATAACTGAAAGGAAGTTTTTCTTTGTTAGGAAGAAAGAAGATCTCAAAAGAAGTTTTGAGTGTCTTTAATAACCTGCAGGAATGCTAAAGCTTGTGTTTGACAATTTGTTGAAATATATATATATATATATATATACAAAAATCACTAGAAAATGGGTAGAGATGTATTAAGCTAAAAATAAAAGTAACTTTGAAATAAAGGAAATTATAAAGGATGTATCTCATAATTTCTATAAATTTAACAGTAAAGAAACGGAATAATTCAAAATACAATATAAAGTAAAATTTTATTAGTATTTCTATGGTATGAAATCTATTCTATTAGACCTACTATGGACGATCTATGATTTTAAAATCCCTTTCATTGAACAAATATCAACTTTTTATCAATAAATTGTTTGGTTAGCCGAGGCTGGTTTCCATATTCACATGTGTAATCAAATATGGGATACCACATATCTTCCACATAGATCACCGAACAACAATGAGAATGGAGAGGTTGTGACGGGATTTCTTGGGCATGACTGAGTAAACCTGGGATGGCTACTACAGTAGGTGTTTTGGGGGAAGACTGTGGTAGGTCTACTTTCCCTATGATAGTGCGAGTTGAGAAATCAGAATGAGACAAGCTTAATATTAAACCCGAGTTCTTTGTGTCAAGTTCCTTTTCTCTTCATAGCTCTGATTTTTTTGGTCTCTCTGACTGGGCTCAGAGGGGATATAATCTTTCTTTTCGTCCCGATGTTAAGGTTATTGGAGAGAATAAAATTGTCTTTAAACTTCGTTCTAAGGATGAGGTTAGTAGAGCTTTCCAAAATCGTTTTTGTAGAATCCAAAGTAGTCACCTTTCATTGGATTTATGGAAGCCAGCTGATCATGGTACCTTTATTCAGAAAGAGATTGTTTGGACTCGCCTTTGTGGTATTCCTCTGCATGCTTAGAACTTGGCCATCATTAAAAAGATTGTGGGAACCTTGGGTTCGTATTTGGACATGGATTGGAACTCGTTTCTGAATCCTGTTTGTAATGGGGTGCTTGTTAAAATGATTCGAGCTAAAGGCTCTCAGTTCCAAGAGTTTATTTGCCTCGCCATTGGAGATGATTTCTTCAATATTCAGGTTTTTTGTGAGTCTAGGGTAAAGGGGATGGAGAGTTCTGGTAGGGCTTCTGGTGGTCATCCCTTGAACGCCAGGAAGTTGTCAGTAAAAGTTAAGATGCCGGCCATTTTTTCGAGGAGGTTTCATTCGAAGAGTCATTTCCACCGGTGTTTTGGGAAATTCGAAAATCAAAATTATGTAACTCCCAAAATTTCAAAAAGGTGGATTCCTATGGGCAGGTTTTTGGATTTCACAGCGGATTTTTCTAATTCAATTAATAACTCCCAAAAATTTATCAAAGGAGGGAATGATGACATGAAGATATATATAGAAGCAAAAAGTTCGGATGCAGTTACGAAAGTCCCAAAGGATTGGATTTGGGATGATCATTCGCGAGAACATTTTAGTGGGACCAAGACGCTGGTAGCTGGTGATCGTGCAGGTCCACCTCATTCTCAATTTTTTACGCGATGAAAAAAGTGACGTCTTGCCGGCGAATTTTGGTCCCAAGATTTCCTCGCATAGAGAAAAGATTACCTGTCAGCAATCGATCATTGAGAATGATTTCCCCATATAGGTGGCAGCTCTCTCCTTCGCTGCGACAAAGGAGCTTTTAGAGGAGAAGGTTGAGTGTTGTTGTTTGCCTTTTTCTTCATCGGTGACTTCCTTGGTGTATCTCCTTGTTCATCGAAAAAAAGTGGGACAGTCTTGGTGTTTCCTGCTTGTAAAGTCTTCTTCAATTTGAAGATGCATCATCTGCTTTTTAGGTTGGCTGCTGTAAAGAGAGAGATGAAAAGTCATTCACGGTATGACCCGTTGTTAATTGACCCTTTGGCCATAGTGGTGGTAGATCTTGGGGAGCCACAGTTACTTTTAAAGGGTAAAGCTGCTATTATCCAGGAAGAGGAGATGGCTCCTGAACCTTTGGAGATGCCCATGGTGGTGCCCCCTTTGGCGCTACCTTTGGATATCAATCCCCCGATTGCAAATGAGTTACAAGAGAAGGAGGTGGTTCTTGATCCTTTAGAGTTGCCTTTGATGGTGTCCCCTGCGGCACTACCTTTGGATGTTAATCCCCCGAATGCAGACACCTTTCCTCTACCCATTCAGGCCCATGCTGATGACTCTTCGTCACTGCAAAAAATGTTAGTTGACATGGGCATGGAGGATGTTCCTCTTGTTGTGATGATGGAAGAGATAAGAAAACGTCGAAAGGCTAAGTGTGTTGTGGATGATAAGGTGGAGCAGAATGTGACTGTAAGTCTCTCAAAGAATGTTGTGGTCAGCACCCCGACAGGTAAAGCGCCAGCAACGGAAAAAAAGAAGAAGGTTTTTAAGCCTGGTGTGCAGTCGTTGGTAAGATTGGAAGCACATGGTGTCCTTAAGGGAGGATTTTTGGCTGCTGCAACGATTGCTTAGCATGATCCAGAGATGGTACATATTGATTAAGCTTTTGAGTCATCTGCAGAAGAAGATTACCTGGAGTCCATGATGCTGGAAGAAGCCTACTTTGGGGATAGTCCATCTGCGCCAGGTTTTTCTTCCTTTCCTTCCTCTTCTTTTTGATGAATATTATGTCTTGAAATGTAAAAGGGTTGGGTGACCCCAGGAGGAAAATTGATATTTTATTTTTAGTTTCTAAGTTTAAACCTGTTATTTTAGCTTTACATGAGACTAAACTTCCCTGTCTTACTCTTTCTAGGGCCAGAGAAGTTCGAGGCTCATGGGCGGTCTGTTTTTGTGGGATTGACATTGTTAAAA
Source organism: Amborella trichopoda (assembly GCF_000471905.2). The sequence continues at coordinate 2,563,807 of NW_006498404.1, forward strand.
ACTCTGATGGGATTTGAATCCTTTGGGATCTTTTAGTGGTTTCTAATTTTGAGTCTGTAGTTAAAGACAACTTATTGTTTTTGGGTTTTATGGGTCCCAATCCGGGTTTTTCTTGGGGCTTTATGAATGTTTATAAGCTTTCTACCTCTTATCTAAAAGTGGGCTTTATTAATGATATGAATGGGGTCATTCGTTCTGTGTCTTACCCCATTGTAATTAGGGGGGATTTCCATCTTTTTAGGTGGCTTAATGAATGTTTAACAGGCCATCATATTAATTCTTCTATGAGAAGGTTTAACAGGTTCCTTGAAGATAGTGCCTTTCTGGATCTTCCTATTATTGGTTATAGGTTCACTTGGTCCAATAATAGTGTAGGTAATCTTACGATGTCAAATTTGGATAGGCTCTTGATTGCGGTAGAATGGTTGGATTCTTTTCCTCTCGTTTCTGTCGAATCTCTAGTATGTTTATCTTCCGATCACTTGTTTATTCTTCTCATTACGCGGAGTCTCATAGGTGGGCCAAAACCTTTTATATTTGACTTAAGCTAGCTGGAAGATAAAGAGGTAGTTGATCTTATTAGTAGGACTTGGTTAAATACTGAGGTTGTTGATTCCATGGATTTTCAACTTCGCAAAAAAATGTTGAATGTCAAATATAAACTACTTGCATAGAAGAAAGAGAATAAGGTTGATCTAAAGGCTAAGATTGAGGGGATTCTAGCTGAGATTGAGGTGCTGCATCTTAACACTCAAGTGAATGGTGTGTTTACAGAGCAAGCAGTGATTGAGTATAGTGTGAAACTTAAGGAGTTATAGGAGTTACGAAGAGCAGAGAAAATTTAGTGGAAACAGAGATCGAGAAATAAGTGGTTGAAAGAAGGAGACCTTAACACTAAGTATTTCCATGCTATTGCTAGTGCTAGGAGAAGACATAATGATATTTCGGGTTTGACCATTCCTGAGACTGATTCTGATGATAGTGCTGCTATGGAGTTGGGAATTATGCAACTTTTCAAGAATGCATTTTCTAAGGAGGTGACCTTGATTCCCAATTTCGCTAATGTTCCTTTAAGATGTTGGATGTGGAGCGTATAGAGTTCTTGGAGAAGGAGATCACTATTGAATAAGTAAAAAATGCAATTTTTGCAATGCTCAGTGACAAGACGCCAGGCCCAGATAGTTTTCCTTTAAGTTTTTTCCATAAAGTTTGGAATATTGTTAATGATGAATTACTACTGCTAGTCGAAGAATTCTTCATTAGAGGTCATATTTTTAAAGGAATTAACTCAACCTTTCTGGCCTTGATTCCGAAAAACTCTGTGATATCTGAGCTTACAGATATCATACTTATCAGCTTGTTGAAGAGTGTTTATAAAATTATTGCTAAAATTCTTGCTGAGCGCCTCAAAGGGATCATTCCTTTTCTCATCTCAACCTCACAGTTTGCTTTTATTCATGACCATCAAATTACTGATAGTGTTCTAGTGGCGCAAGAATGTATCCATTCTCGGGTATTGAGTAAGAAGCTGAGAGTTTTACTGAAATTGGATATGGAAAAGGTATATGATATGGTGGAGTGGGCAGTATTGTTAGAGATTATGAAGCTGATGGGTTTTAGAGTGAGATGGAAGAGTTGGATTTATGGCTGCCTTTCTTCAGCTCATTTCTCTGTTCTCTTTAAAGGGAGTCCCACTGGCTTTTTCAATGCCTCTAGAGGTCTTCGCCAAGGTGGTCCACTCTCTTCATTCTCATTTACCATTTATGCAGAATGTTTTAGCTTAATTTTGACTAAAATGGAAAGGGTGGAAGCCTTTTCAGGATTCAAGATTGCAAATTCCAATATTACGGTCTCCCACTTACAATACGTTGATGATACACTTATTTTTTATGATGCAGAGGCAATACAATTGGGTAATATCGCAAGGTTTCTTGAAATTTGCAAAGCAACCCTGGGGATCAAAGTTAATTTCCATAAGTCATCCTTGGTGGGTATAAATTGTGCCGAATCATTAATGAATAATCTAGCTATTGTAATGGGATGCAAAGTGGGTTCTTTCTCAATCACATATTTGAGTTTACCAATTCAGATTCAAAATTTTCTATTGCGGTATGGGATAGGATAATTGAGAGGGTGCAAGTCAATCTTGATTTTTAAAAGCATTAATATCTATCCTTGGGAGGTAGGGTTATGCCTTTAAGATCATGTATGGCTAACCTTCTAGTGTACTAAATGTCGGTGATCCAAATTCTAGCTTCAATAAGGAAAAGAATTGAAAGGATGATGAGAGATTTTTGTGGGGTTTTTATGGTGAGAACAATATTCAATTTGTTAAGATGAGATAGAGTTTGTACTCCCAAGCGTGAAGGTGGATTGAGTATTTGGAATGTTAGAATGTTTAACTAAGCTCTGTTGTGGCGCAGTACACACTTGAAAGTTTATCTTTGGTACCAAGTTTTGGTTTCTAAATATGGGATGAATTGTTATGATTTATGGCCTGCTGGTGGTAGAGGTAATGATACATCTTATATGTAGCGAGCTATTTATAACTGTAGGCCTATGATTTCTAGTTACTTTAGGTAGAATGTTGGAAGTGGTTAACATGTTTTGTTTTGGCATCACAAATGGTTTGGGGATTTTCCTCTTAAATATGCTTTTCCTAATTTGTTCCGTGTGGTTTTTAACCCAAATATTTTGATTTGAGAAGCAGTGGAAAGGAGAGGTCAACGGTATTCACGAAATATATCTCTCAGATATATGCGTTTTAATAATCTGCTAGTATCCTAATGGTGCTCACTGATGGAACTTCTGGACAAAGTGTATATTTCACAAGATGCAGATGACATGTTAGTGTGGGGGAGATTAAATGTGATGGTAATTTCTCAGTAAAATTTTGCTATAATTTGTTTTTCCATGATCGGTCGAGATGGCTATGTCCTAATATTACTCAGATATGGAATGGCCAATACCCCATGAGGTTCAAATATTTGTTTGCTTGGCTGCGCAGGACAAAATCTTGACTATTGATAATCTTCAGAAAAGGGATAAGATTCTGCCAAATATTTGTTTACTTTGTAAAAAAGACGAGGAATCAATAGCTCATCTTTTGATCCACTGCTCCTTTACTTCAAGAATTTGGCATTGGTTGATGACTTGGTAGGAGTTTCCCTAGTGTTGTCTCTTAGTATGCTTGATTTTGTTACTCAATTCACGCTCCCCTTTTTGCCTAAAGTTGGTGGTGTAATATAGAAAATTGCAAAAGGGGTGATCCTGTAGGAAGTTTGGAAGGAGAGAAATATGAGAACTTTTGAGGGATCTGTTTTGCAGTTTGACAAGTTAGTCCATTTAATCAAACTTTCTATTTGGTCAAGTATTTCGATGTCCAAGGAGGGATGAAGGATCTCAAAAGTTGATGTTATGGTAAATGTCTCTAATATGTTTCTCTTGGTGTGAGTAGATGTCAGCCTAAGGGATTATGGTTTGCTCCGCCTGTGGGTTGTCTGAAGCTAAATTTTAATAGGAGCACTTTGGGAACCCGGGCCCTGCTGGTATTCGTGGTGTTATTTGTGATTGTTTTGGAAATATTGTTTTATCCTATGCGGGACCGATTGGTACTGCCACTACTAATTTTGTGGAATTAAGTGCCTCGCTTAGAGGTGTAAATATTTTCATAGAAAGGAGCTTGGAGACCCACTGTTTAATTGAAGGAGACTCTCTTAATGTTATTAGGTGGTGCAGGAAGGAGCTAAAAATACGGTGGGAACTTCGATATTTATGGTTGCAGGTTATGGATGCTATTGCATCTATATCTATAACTTTTTCCCATGTTTACCGTGAAGCTAATAGTGTTGCTGATACATTAGCAAAGGGCGGCATTTCTCTTGGTTTTTTTACTATTTCTGATGATGTAATTTCATTTTAAGTTATCAATGAAATTATTGAATGTTGGTAAAAAAAAAGATCACAGAACAAATTTTTTGCCAATTCCATAATTTCAAATACCTCGATTTACAAAGTTCCAATTTTTTAGATTCTCGAGTATTTCTAAACTCGGTACCAAAGGTACTCAAATTGTCATGAACTTCGACTATTTCATTTCTTCCCCCCTCTTTCTTCGTAGACCTTTTCATCCTCTCTT
>NW_006498404.1:2571734-2586546 GCF_000471905.2 Amborella trichopoda
TATCTACTACAGATACGGACCCGTAACTTACTATACTGGGTCGTCGTTCGGTCGTCTATATGTTACTATATAGTAGACTAGTAGTACTATACTACTCTTCCTACTATATATATATATATATATATATATATATATATCATGGGTGTGGTTTCTAGAAGGATGCAACCTTAAACAATCCAATTAAGGCGCAACCTCCAAATTTTACCGTAAGATGTAATTTTGGTGTAAAAGTTCTTAAAATGATTTTAAAATCTATTTTCATCTTTAATCATAAAATTTTAAACAAAAAAAATGATTAAAATCAAGTAGATCTATGTACATATGAAATTCTTGAAAATGGATGGTCTAGAAAATGAGTTGCAAGATGCACTATTCCAGGGACTCAAAATCTTTTCTTTTTTCATATTTATACATCTCGTTGTCGAGATGATCAATTAGAGGGTTTTTCAACATTAAAACAACCTTTTTTTTTATGTGCATCTTTAATTCTACATTTTAAGGTCGCAACCTTTTATGTAAACTTTTTCCTTTTTTAAATAGTATATATATATATATAGTGTAATCCAGAGCCGGATCCAATGTACATTATTCAAATCAGGATCCGGATCCAGTTTGGACCTAGATCGAATATTACTATTCAAATCCAGCTCTGATCCGACTTGTTTTCACCCTTATTTCCAATGTCCAAAACCAATTAATACTATTTGTTGGACTTCAATTTTTTTTATATCTAAAGTTAAGATGATCCATTGGAGAGTTCTCCGATGTCGAAACTTCATAAACTTAAATAAAAAGTTGCAACCTTATGAAAAGTTTATATAAGTGCGAAGCCCTAAACAATCAAATTAAATCGTCCTTAAAAATTTTATTAGAAAAGGTTATTTTGAAACTGAAAAAGCATATATTTGATCATCTCGACCTCAAGATGTATAGAAATGAGAAAAAATAGATTTCAACTATTGGAAATTGTACATTTTATAATGTATTGTCTAGACCATCAATTTTCAAGATTTTTTAAGTTAAAGATCTTGTCTATGTACACTATTTTTAAACATTTAAATTATATATATAATGATGAAAATAAAGTTTCAGGCTATCAAACAGATTTTTTATTCTAAAACTCATATTTCGGCACTATTTGAAGGTGTGCCTTACTTGGATTGGTTAGGGCCTCGGCCTTGTACAAAATCGTGTTCGTTACTGCGAGCTTTCTTATCTTGCGTCGCGTTATCTAAAGGCCACAATTCTGTCCAATTAAGCGCGAGAGAGAGAGAGAGAGAGAGAGAGAAGAGAGGAGAGAGAGAGAGTACTCCTGCTCACTGAGTTCGCTGCAATGATAACATAGCAGACAGTCAACCTCTCCCCAAAATGATTTTCACTCTTTCTCCCTCCTTACTTGGGGTTTCCACTCCCACTGTAAGTTCTGATCACTCCTCGCCTTATCCATTTGTTTTTTTAATTTTTTGGTTGTAATCCTTACACAGTGTGCTTTCTTCTAAAGAAGCGCTGATAATGGCTAAATTAGACTACCTAGGATTATTTTGGCAGTTGGGTTTTGATGGGTTTGTGGGAAATTTATGTCACTGCTGTGATCTCATTCTCTTTACAAGATTTTCTGCAATTAAATTTCTCTCTTAGTTATCACTTTTCGTTAATCTTGATAAACTGAGATTGATTCCACACTGGTCACCTATAGCGGTACCGGAAAACCTAATGGGTTATCTGGTAATTTTGATGTCTCAATTACTCAGATTTACTTGGTGGTTTTAGATACTCTTGTCATTATTGATTCGTAGCGTAAAGAGTTTCCTTTTGGGATGTTTGGCATGCTAAATTTTAATGGTGAAATTGTTTGATTGGTGAGTGTTGTTCGAATTAAGATAATCTTCAAATTTTTGGAGTCTTAACTTCTGAAAGGTTTCAACAAGATTGCATAGAGAAATACTAAAAAATTTTGTTTGGAAAACCATGATTCAGAAGAAAATAATGTTTAGCATATTAGTCTTTTAATATAAAAAAACATTGAGTTTCTAAATCATGAAGTTAGCTCAAGATTTTTGTTATTTAATCATATAGGATGATGGCCATAGGCCAGTTAGTGAGCTGGTGTCCTCTGTTGAAATTTCCGATATATTGTGTCACGCTTGTTCCATGTTGACAATTATCAAGTATTGAAGATATATATTGCCTTTATTGAGTTTTCTATGTTTGTGGGATTACAATTGTACCTAAAAGGCAAGAGTTGTAACTCTATAAATCTCTGGTAAACCAGAGTAATCCCTATGAATGAGATATTGGTTTACCTTCAGTGGATGTAGGTACCATTGCCAAACCATATCTATTTATTGTTGATTTTTTTCTCTCTCTTATCTATTTCCCTTTATTGCAAATTCTACATGGTATCAGAGCAGGATGGTCCATCACTAGTGATCTATTGCGGCTTATCGATTTGAAAACCCAAGGGAGATCTCCACCCTCGCTTGTCTCTCTCTCTAGCTGTGCTTTCCTGAAGGCAATGTTGTTTAACTTGCAACTATGGGTTTATTTTTTATTTTATTTTTATTTTTATGGCCGATCCAAAAGGGGCTATGAATTGGGTTTTGCAAGCACCCTGTTTCACCTGGCCAAGTTAATTGTGTTGCGGGGCTCTGTTGTAGGCATTCATTTACAAAACCTATCCAAAAACCCATTTCCTTCTTTACACCTGCAAGGAGACTTTGCTATGTCTCTCATTTTGCATCAAAGGGAAATTTCTCCTACGAACTTAGCATATTATCAAACCTTGGACCCTTAGCTACACTATTCTGGTTGATGGACTTCTTAGGGTTTCAAACCTAAGCATCAGCGATTGTGACCTCTTATTATTATTCTCCGTTCCGGTTTTTTGTCTCAAAGGGATTTGGACATCCTCTTAATTATTCTCCACGGTCTGTTTTTTGGGGCCCTTGATTTTGGGTTGAGGCAGTTGGATGCATATTGGCAATTTTTAGAGAGAGAACAATAGTGCTAATTGAGGTATTTGGTTGTTTCCGATTGAGGCATCTTCTAGTCTTTAATTGCTATTTACTGATCAGGTCAGTCTTTCTAGTTTCGTTTATCTTTTCGTAATGGCAAATTCAAAAAATATCTCCAGCATGAAACTTACTATTGTACCTTTTGAATGGACTTAATTATCTTGCTTGATCGAAAGTTGTTTCTTGTTCTCTCTTTGAAAAATCTAAATTTCGAAACATAACTATGAAGAAAATCATGAATCTTGATTTCAAAACCTTTGAAGAAAGTGTTAAGAAATCTTCTCTGGTTGCTAATAACGAGAAGTATGAAACAAAAAGGCTTCAAATAATAGTGGAGGTGGATACCCTAACAATTATCGCGATTGTGGAAGGGGTCGTAGTAATAGAGGGCATTTTAGATGTGATCACTACAACAATATAGGACATGTGAAGGATGGGTGTTGGGTATAATACCCACACGTAAGGCCCATTAATAACATGATTGCCGACAGATCTACCACTCAGATCGCGACCACTCAAACCCATCACTGCAATTGTGATCATTGTTAGCAACCAAGTAACAACAATAGTTATTCTTCCACACAAGATCCTTCTGCTTCATTCGTAGACACAGGTAACCCTTATGCTTTCATGTCTTCCTGTGACACTTTTCCTTGGATAATAGATTCAGGGGTTATGAATCATATGACTAGTAACTTACAGTGTCTGTCCAAACTACAAAATAATGAAAATATGAACCCTGTGTCTATTACTAATGGTTCCTTAATTCATGTCTATGGTGTTGGTAATACCCAGTTCTTCTCCAAATCTCATAACTCTGAAGTCCTGTTTATTGAAAAAGATGTCGCACATAGAATAAGAGCTGGGTGGGCGAAGTGGAGATGTGTAACTAGAGTTTTATGTGGTCGCTGCATACCAATGAAGTTGAAGGGGAAGTTCTATATGGCAGTTGTGAAACCAGCTTTGCTTTATAGGGCAGAATGTTGGGTAGTCAAGAAGCAACATATCCATAGGATGAGCATAACTAAGATGAAGATGTTGAGATGGATGAGTGACGAAACAAGAAGGGATTGAATTCAAAATAAAAGCATTAAGGAGAACTTAAGTGTGGCTCCAATAGGTGATAAAATGAGAGAAAAATAGACTTAGGTGAGCTGCGTATGTGCAAAGCAGCCCCAGTACACCACTTGTTAGGAGGTACGATTTGGTTCTAGTGAAAGGCTAAAAAAAGGCAAGGGGCAAGCCTAAAAAGACATGATTAGAGGTAGTGAGAAAAGATATGGGGACTTATGACCTCAGAGGGTATGATCCTCGATAGAGTACAACAGTGGACCAAGATTTGTATAGCTGATCCTAAATAGTTGGGAAAATTGTGTGATGATGATGATATTTACCCCCTCCCCCCCCCCCCAAACACCCAAAATCAGGTTTAGTTTGAAAAGTTGGTCCTTCACTTAGAAGCTCTACGGCACTCAACTTGTCACTCACTTGGTCCTAGTTTATGTAACTCAGGCCAAGTCAACCCATTCTAGGTTAAGGTGAATTATCTTTAGTAGAAAAACCTTCTAAAGTCATCAAAATCTAATAATATCTTGATAGACCATGTAAAAGAACTAAAGGACCTTTCCATGGTGGCCTAGATCATCACTTAATTCCCTGTTACAGATAGAGAGTTATGCCTAAATCAAGTCAGAGAAGATCTCAGTGCCTAGAGCCCACTTTCAACAAGTTGGAAAGAAAGTATAAGTTGTCATTTTGTACTCCAAGTATGGTCATCATGTTTTGTACTCCAAGTTTGTCAAGAAATTCTTTAGATTGGAAATTGCAACTGCATTTTTTGGCATGCCCATGCCCATGTCACCTTCTTGTTTCATGCAATACTTCACTCTTTTTTGTATATCATGTGGGAAGTGCAATGTTGGCCGTATTTCTGGCACATCCTTTCCTGCACACTGCAAATCTGGAGACCATTACCCATTACATTACCCCCTTTCCTTCTTGGAATCTGTTATCTTTTCCTGAATAAAAATTTTGCCCTCTTCTATAAATAATTTTGAATCTCAGTGTTTGGTAAAAGAAATTTTTATTAACAGTTGTGCCTCTTGAAATTGAAGAAGTGTTCCTTCTGCAACAAAGATGTAATGTTATCCCTTTTTCTTATTGGGAATTTTTTTCTTGATAAATATGACCATTTTCCACTCTTTTATCAACAAATTATGAATGTCTCTTGTTGCTAATGGCTCTTGAAATTGGGCAAGTGTTCCTTCCTAATGAAGATGTTATCTTAAACCAAAATTGGTTTTAAAACATAAGGAAGCATATTAAACTTGATTATCATTTTGTGGAAGAACAATCGGTGCTACATACTTGAGATTCCAGAGCAAGCTAGTAATATTTTCACCAAGGGGTTCATTATGGATCAATTCCAAAATCTGATATTTAAAATTGGAACTCTGGTTTACACCCACCATCTTGAGGGAAGTGTAGAAGAGTATTGGCATTGCAAATAATCCATTTGCTTAGCATCTATTTTTTTATTTGTAAGAGTATTTTGTCTTTCATCTTATTGTAGTTATGTGGGTGTTATTGTTCTTGATAGAAGGCTCAAGATTTGAGTTTATTTTCCATCTTTTATTTTCCTTAAGGGAATTCATTTGATATATCTAGTTCAGGATTTGAAACTTGATAAACTCCATTTCTACAATTTGAGGTGACTTGGTGTGTGAAAAGACAAATAAGAGAAGGTTCCTAAGTAATATGTGGAGGCTAATTATCGGAGAAAAAACACCAAGAAAAAATATTGTAGGAGAGGGGATCTATATCACAGGCTATGGATTAAGGTGGAGTACCATTTGTTGTAGTGTTAGATATAATAGTAATGAGTCTAGACAAGTTTGGAGATTTATCAGGTTTGGTTGATCCAAAATCCATGTAGGTGTAACTACATTTGTACTATAGATTGATAATCTTGACTTCTACATTCATTGGCTTTCTCCAACTCGAACTAGTAAATAACAATAATGGAAACACTCAAAGCATTGTGCGGTATTGGTCAGAGACCCAAAATTTCCAGTGATCAATTTATTGTGGCGAGAAATAGTCAGATTTTGAGAGTTTCTAGCCTCCCATTCTTCTCATTTCCATGATATTAGTTGTGTCCTGATGGTGTCAGCTTTCAAAGGACGTAAGTTGTCACTTGAATGTCCATATAGAGTGATCCATAGTTTAAATTTAAAATCTTCGAGATATACAACCTTTATCACTATGGGTTTTTCATCATTAAGATGTCTCGGTCTTCAAAATGTGGTTTTATGCATGTTGGAAAAATCAATGACCCAACTTCCTTGGTGTGTAAGGATTCTTTCTTTAATTATTTCCTAGTTGTAATGGTACAAAGATAGTGACTCTTGGGAGTAAACTCTAGAGCAATCAAGAAACTTTCCTGATCAAACTAGAAGATATCTCTAAGGGTTCTAATCCATATAGGAAAGAACTCTAGTCCCTTGAGATAGTATCCCTAAACCCTTTACAGCTAGGAAATAGTTAAAGGAAGAAATCCTCTCACATTAAGGAATTAAAGTCGTCACTAATTTTTCTGGCATGCCTTGAACAGCAATTTGAAACCCGAAATGCCCGAACATCTAAAATCTCATCAAGATCGTAAATCTCAAAGATATCTTCGATTTAAGCTTCGGATCATCTTAAACAGCTATCGAGGTGAAACATTATGCCCTTCAGAAGCTGATGGATTATGTTCCTTGGCATGAGATATATTCCCATACTATTTTTCCTCAAAGATTTTTTAATGGAAAAGATCTCTGGTGTATAGTCATCTCCATTGAGTTTAAGAGTTACTCTGATCCAATGTGTTTCTAACCATGGGAAGGGATATGGATATCATAGAGTGAAGTAATGGATTTTGTTCCAGATTTCAGAAAATTCAAACGGAGTCCATGTGTGCTTGTAAATGTCATGGAAGGATAGAAATGAGGAGGTCTAAATTTGCTGGAAAATCAATCAGGAGGTGGAGGATTTTGATGGCCCTTCACATATTTGCAGGGAATTATTTAGTTCATTTGACTACAGAAGTGGCACAAATAGGAGGGAATCCCAAACAACATTGGGCTTCTTGGGTTGACAATAAACAGAAATGTATAAAACTAAAAGTGCAGTGAATGCTCTATTGAAACTTGAATCCTTTCAAGTGCGAAAGGGCAATGATTGATTGGATCTGAGTCCTTGATGGTGTCAAACCCTAGATGGCCGAGAGTTGAAATGGAACAGAGTGCTATGTTTGTATTGGATACAGTGTGGCAATCCCTGATGTGTGTATTGTATATTTAGCTGACAGATGACCGTAACACCCTTGTGGGCAATCATACTTACAAGTTGAGAAAACAATGATAAATTGACTAGTCGCAGTTGCGCCCAATCCATCAGGAGACTTGGAATATTCAGATTGAACCCAGATTTGTCCCTTTGGTGATTTTAGTGGACTGAAAGAGTCCCAGGGGAATATGGGCGGGTCTATAGCATTTTATGACCCTTTGGACTGAATTTAGTGAAGTTGCAAAGAAGTCTATCTGAGTTTGAACTGAGTCCGGTGATACCCAGGAGGGTCCAGATAGTAAGGGACCTTAATTACTGCGTCCTAATTGTTTACATTGGAGAAATCTAGAGCTAATTCAACTTTGGAGTGTCCCTGGTTGGCTTTCCAAGTTCCAAAAACATTGATTATGTGGACATGAATACCGATGCAAACTAGGTTGAAAATATATGGAAATCAAATGACTTTTTGGAACAATATTGACATTTAATTTATATTTCATCTTAACTTATTCTTCTTGGAAGTTTGCTTTTACTTATTTAACTTCCTTGTAGCCAACCCCAAGTCATTGGGATAAGGCTTGGACGACGTATAATTGAGGTGAATATTTCACAATGTTATGTGGATATCAAGAATTTACTTTACGTACCCTGAATTTTATGTGCTATGATATAATTTTATCTATATTTGGGCTTTTCAGTTCTTTTTCGCTGTGAACTATTAATGTGATTGCAATATGAACTGGTTAAGAAACTGTGTTTGCTAAGAAACTGGATTTGACAGTAAAATTTATGCAGTGAATGATTAATTAACTGGATAATAAGAGAGATGATGGGCTGATTATCTTATCAATCTCAGTTGCAGATAAGGCTCCCACATGCAACTAAATATTCCGTGGATGATGGATCTTCAATTTTGAGGAAAACAACTTGTTTTAGTCTGAACCATGGTGCGAGTTCATTAGGTATGTTTATTCTGCCAGGTAGGCTTCGAAGGAATCAGAGATGGGGTAGGAGCCTCTCGGTTTCAGATGGTGATGGAATTGCAACAGACCATGTTAACACGGAGTCTGAAAGAAATGCAAGACCCGTTGGTGAGAGTAATGACTTCTCAGGAGTCAAGATTCCGAGTCCATTTAGTCCTGCCTCTAAAACAAATCCCAACCCTCCAATAATTGATAGGGATGGTTCTGCATCTGCAACCAAGTCAAACACTGATACTTTACAGGAGGGCCCACTTGCAAAATCGGATAAATCACTGCCTTCAAAGAGATCGTCCCTCACAGCTCGGGAAAAGCTAAGGGCTGCTCGGGTCCTCAGTAGATATAATGAAACAAAGCCTTCAAAAAGACCGGAAATGGGGAGTAAGGTTTTAGAGGCGATAAGGGAAGGCGATAAAGGAAAGTCAAGGTCTGGCCTGCCTGAAGCCCCAACAGACTTATTTGATGATAGCCAGCGTGGATTGCCAAAAGAAGGCCTCACGTTTGAACTTCCTGGGGGCACCGATCTATTTGTTATTGTCTTCTCTATTGTGTTCATCAGCACTGTCATGTTTGGGACGACTTATGTTGTTTGGAAGGCTGGAGCAATCCATTTTAATGAGTATTGACTGATCTGTTCAAGAGAATAAAGAGGTTTCCATTTGTTTAAATGAAAACAGAATTTGACAAGTTGTGTAGATTGGAAGGGAATCCCCATGAGGAGAATGTCAACTGTTTGGAGCAAGTATTCTCTAATTTGCCCCTGCCAAAGGTTCATAATATGGATGGAAATTGGAGAAATCAATGATGCAGCTTAAGTGATGCCACCTCATATGTAATATTTTGTCATGTTCTTCTAAGAATGCAATATAGAAAAGGTTTGATTTTAAATGTACAATTGCCGTTCTGTTTCTTGTGTAATTGTGATGCTATATTTAGAATGTATTGTAGTTACTTTATGATTATGCTGTAGGGACTGTTATTATTGCCAGCTGCTGCTGGTGATGATCATGTTGTTTCTGTTGGGGCCACATGTTTATACACGAGTCTACGTCAAGCATTGTATGTGAAAAGTCCGCGTGCATTTAGAATTTACCAGTTTAAAAGAGGACAATATGTGGAGTATGATTATGTGGAGTCTTTCACATGTGTTTTGATCAGTTCATCTCATGCTTAATGTGGAGTCTTGAAGCCCAGTTTACATGTTAAGCAAGCACTAAGGAACCATGTGGTCCCTTCTCCGTTTCGAACTATAAAGGACCTTGGGATCCCATTCCTAAACTAAATCTTACCTTAATAAGCCTAGGTTTTTCTGCGTGCTGTTAGCCCTTCTTTGAAGGTATGTGTCTATTCTCCTTGCTCTTTATTTCTAATACTCCAGATATCCCTTTCTGGATCTCAGATTAATTTAGATGTAAGTGCTTGATGACAGGTATTTTGAAAACTTTCAGACTTTTCTAAACATAGGATTCTCTTAAGGTTGATTTTTATATTAGCCTCTTCTAAACCCTATCTCCTCTATTCTGATTTCCAAAAATCCTACTTGAAGTTGTAAAGATTTGTCTAAGCTTCTATACTGAAGTTATCCCCCATTAAATTGAAGAATTGAAGCTGCAGAACCTCACAATGAAGTAAATTTCTACCCTGAATTGTATTCTTTTTAGGGGGGATTTGGAACCCAAATTTATGAGATAGATAAATGGGTTCACTGGTGAAGGATGAGAGAGTGTGTGAGTGAGAGGGAGAAGGGAGGGGGTTAAAGGGTTTTCCAGCAATAATTTCTAGCGACAAAATGTAGTCAAAAGTAAGTTTTCCAGTTTAACTTTCTCCTGGCAAGATTTGGTGAACTCTAGGGCAAAATTGGGGTTTGAAAATAATAGGGGCATCATGGTAAGATACAATAAAACTATTTGCTTGGAGTTCACAACTACTCTTGACTGTTATATGAAATTATCGGCTGGGCTCAAAGTCTCTCTCTCTCGCCCTCTCTCTCTCTCTCTTTTGAACTTTGTGACACAACAAATTATCAAATTTCACATCTTATAGTTTGACTGTTATATGAAATTATCGGCTGGGCTCAAAGTCTCTCTCTCTCGCCCTCTCTCTCTCTCTCTTTTGAACTTTGTGACAACAAATTATCAAATTTCACATCTTCTAGTTTAGGAATAATTTTAACCTCCTTGTACCAAAACCAAATAGTACTATAAAGTACCCGAATGGGGTGGGGGATATACATCTTATATTTGAATTAGAAGGGATCCACATGCTTTTTATGGAGCCTAAGGGTTTATTTGAGAACAATACTGTAAGCGGTAGTAAGTCCTTTACTATTGATTTAATCTCCCTCTATGTTTTATGTAAATTTCGAAATTATTTTTTGAAATGATCTAACTTGAATCAATTTAAATTTAAATTGCCCATCCCGCAGATATAAATTTTGAATTTCTAAGATTTAACATTTAAACTTTAAATAATCGCTTTTAGGGAAATTTATCAAAACACATATAAAAGATCAACTATTTTAACCATTTATCCATATCTTTATTTAAAATACCCATCAAAATGCACATGATCATGAGTTGGAAATGGTAAAATATAAAATTATTAAAAATGATAAATTTCTCTTAATTTTAAATGGAAAAAAGTTCGTTTGAATTTCAGACCAATCTAAATGATAGATTTTAAATCTCAAGGGATACAAATCTCTTTAATGGGCTAGGAAATAATTTTATAAAACAAGTTTAAATAGGTTTAATCTATTTGAATAGATTAAACAACTTTAGTTGGTTTTTTGGTTAGCTCAATTTTGATTTATATTGTCCAAAAAATTTTGAGCAGAGATAAATTTTGATGTTCTGAAATTTAAATTATTGATTTTAAATACAATCGGATCGATAAACGATTGTTTAAAATCAAGCCACTTTGACTAAATGATTGCTTTTAAATCTCAAATGATTTAAATCTCTTTATTCAGTTAGGAAACACATTTTTGAAAACAAATTTAAATAGGTTGACCTATTTGAAGAGATTAATCAAACTTTTTATGGGTTATTGGATAAAGAGATTTGAGTTTGTTTTCTAACTGAAAAAATAAGCTCAGTGATTTCAAATAGACAACACCCTCTGTGAATTGGCTATTTTTCCAAGTCCCTGAACTCAAAGCCTAAGGACCTAAGCCTAATTATATCCCAGTCACAAAATCATAAAGCCTTAATTTCCCTTCTCCTATGGGAAAAGCAACGTAAAACAAATCTAAAACGCCACTGTGGACCACCTAACCAAATGGTCCAAAGCATACCATAGACTAACATACCCCACACTTCCTAAACCAATAAGACATCCTACAATCCCAACCTTAAACCTTCCCAATTGAAGCTGCATCTTTCCAAATTTAGCTAAGACTACATGACCTAGGCTAGGTTAACTTAAACCCACCTAGTTTAACAGACTTAATCCCATACCACAAGCCTACTAAACCTGCGCTAGCCCAACCCTAGCACAAACTTGACATTAATTAGGCTCCATTACCCACATAAAACATGAAATCAAATTTGTGGGGCCAAAATTAGAAGGTCAATGAAATTCTAGGGACCATGAGCCTAACATTTCAACCTAAATCCCAAAGAAAGACCATTCCAAGTTTTCATAACCAGATTGTAGTCCCTAGTCCAAGACACCAACTTCCCCTTCAAGTCCAAGCCGATCTTCCAAAAAGCCAGACGAAACCATCAGAGGCTAATGCGGGCTCCAACTCAGGGTGTCAAGCCAGTAGAACCGGCCTTTTAAGTAAGAGATTCTCATTTTCTCAATTTTTGTTTACCTGTATATTTTCAGTTAATTTCTTCTCTCTATATTCTGTCTAGCAATCTCTACGCTTTGAACTCTTAGCCAACACTGCCGGTAGACTATGGAGAATCAATTCACAAGGTCAATCCCTCTGGACTATAATTTAATAGTGTTCTTTTTTTTTATGCTTTTTTATTCTTTGATCTTGTTTAGAGTACAAATTGGAGAGAGGGTCATTCAAGATCTATATTTGGCGATAAACTTTTTTTTTTTTTTTTCCAGCTTTGAGTGCTTGTTTTCATGTGAAATTCGGAAATTTATGATGTCACAAAGTTTCCAAAATAGACTTTGAGCATGGCTAATTACATAAATAATTATTAATGGTGCTCTAAAACCTTACATCTTGGGATTTAAAAAAAATTGGATTGAGATTTAAGGAAAAAGTTTCTATAAGATTGCAACTTTGAACTGTAGAATTAAGGTGTACCTTAAAAATCTATCAAAAAAAGTTATTTTGATTGTTAGAAAACTCTATAATTGATCATCGAAACGTATGACAATGAAAAATAAAAAAGATTCTTAAAAGTTCCAAAAATAGTACATCTTGCAAAACATTATCTTGCCCATCCAATTTCAAGATTTTCATGTGATTGTAGATTTGTTTGATTTGAACTATTTTGTAAGTTCAAATTTTTATAGTTAGAGATGAAAATAGATACTCAAGCCATCCTAATAAATATCGCACCAAAATTATATCTTTGGATAAAGTTTAAAGGTGCGCCTATTGCAATGCCAAAAGATTTTCTATTCCCATAGGATTATATTATTCATTTACTCCCTTGGACAAAACTTACTCTAGAGATCAAATTTTGGGGAACAAACAGCAAATGACATCAAAAAAAAAAAACTCACTTTCCATGTGCCTAACCAAAACTTATCCAATTTTGGGAGGGAATGATTTTGATGTTTATGAATTAAAAAATCTACTATCTCTTCTTTTTTTTTCTTTTTTTATTATAATAATCATCTAATTAAATTAGATCGATCCCAAAAATTCAAATAAAAAATGACAAGTTATCGGGATTTCTTCAAAAAAATTTGGAGGTCTAAATTAAATTAGATCGATTCCAAAAATTCAAATAAAAAATGACAAGTTATCTGGATTTCTTCAAAAAATTTTGGAGGTGAGTCACAATGTTGTAAGCCCCGTTCAGTTAACCCGCTTAAGATTTTCAGCGAGCGAAGTTGATAACTGTCGTCAATCACGGCCAGCCGTTTCGCCAGAAACCACCAAAGGCTCCACCGTGTCTCAGCCCCCTCCAATGAGGAATGCAGTTTCCGGCTACTTTATCCCATTTAGTGGGATGGCATCTCTGCCGCATGGCCCGGGGACTTTCCTCAACCCTAACCCTACACAGAGTTAGATGGCCAGCCAACTTCAACAGGTGACCCCCAACCGCCTACTCTCCTCGAAGGACATCTTCTTTAAGGGCTTTGGGAGTTTCAACTTCTGCGATGTGGGATAATATTATGTGATCCGCTGCCTTAGTGAATACATATAATATCTAATAACACCTAAGTAAATCCAAACTGAATCTTTTTTAAGAAAATATCCAAGGACTCGGCTGGCAATGCCTAGGCCTAGGCCACGGGAGGGCTGACCCAACCCTTTCCTCATTCTCTCTTTCTTTTTCTTTTTTCTTATTTATTTCTTTATTTATTTTTTTTAAAAATCTATTAGGCCCACCCTGGCTTGGATAGGAGATAGCCTATTCGGCTTAGGCAGCGCAAAACAGCACTAGCCCTATAGGACCGGCGATGGGCTCTGGCAACGGATGGCCCACACATGCCAGCCCTATAAAAGACCTCCTGTTGGAGGCCAAGCAAGACGCTTATGCCAAAAAAACCCAAACCGGTGTTTGGCTACTCAATCTGAGTTCTGAGCACTCGGGCTCGAGCCCGAGTTTTCCCGAGTTGGGTTTCCCACTCGGGATGTTAAAAAAAAATCATAAAAAATCCTAAAAAAAAAAGGAATTTATTTGTGACACATTTTTTATATCTATATATATGTTTTCTATTATTCTAGCAAAGATTGGAAAGTGTTTTCGGCATAAATCCACATTTTTTCATATTTTTTAGATTATTTAAAAAATACCCCTAATCACAAATAATTTTTTCAAAATTTATCCTTTACTATTTTTTTTTTTACCTTATTTAGATGTGTTTTGCTTAATCTTATTTTAAAAGTCTATTTCTTATTTTTTTAAATTTTTTATTTTTTATTTTTTTTAATGTTTTTTGCTACAACGTATTCGGCACTACTCAGAACGAGTACTCGGATGGGGCATGGCCAGAGTACTAGACCCGAGCTGTAGTTTCAAACACTGACCCAAACTATAGTGGTGAAAGCACAACTCAATGTCGCCCTACAATAGGGTAATCAATGCGCCTGGACATAGGAACCGCATAAACAACATGGCATGTTGCAACATAAATATCTCATGCTACAACGCATTATCAAAAAGGAGTCAAGTACAACACGCATAATGATAGAACCAGCTTTAGACTACACCGCTGAGGGCGTTAAAATTCGTCCAACCTGGCTCCAATAGATTTTTAGAAAAAAAAAAAAAACTTATATATATATATATATATATATATATATTATATAATTAATTAATATATATAATTAAATAATATATATTA
>NW_006498404.1:2588611-2604979 GCF_000471905.2 Amborella trichopoda
CGGTCGGAGGCGTGACACGAGTACTACTACTATATTATCTCTCTCTCTCTCTCTCTCTCTCTCTCTCTCTATATATATATATATATATATATATATAAAAGGAAGCATCTACAAAACATCTATAGGTGAAATTCTACAGTACTTCACCTACATATCATCACCGTCCAAAGTTCATCACATGGTTATAGTTGTTCGGTAGTATTTAAATTTTTTTAATTAGTGTACTAATCATATTTATCTAAAATTTGGGGTGTGTGTATATATGGCCAATTCGTGCTAAAATATTAAAAATAATAATAAAATGATAAAATTACCCCTGAAACTTTATATGGGTATTTGGTAAACTTTTATCATTCAAATTATTTGTTTTATATTTTATTCATGTGCATCTTACTAATGCACATATATCTTAAAATTTTCAGATCATTATGATTTATAAAAAATATATTAAAATTCAAACACTATCAAACATCTGTGACCATGTGATAAACTTTGAACGGTGATAAAACCGTAGGTGAAGTACTGTAGACTTTCACCTATAGGCGTTTTGTAGTGTGAAGTTCTACAAAACGCCTATAGGTTTAGTTTATATAATATTAAACTAAATATTGTTAAATAATATTTAAATAATGTTAATATTTAATATATACTATTTAATATATAATATTCAAATATTATTAAAATAATTATAACTATATATTTTTAGTTTATATATAGATTTAATATTATTATTTAAATAAATATAACTATATACTTTTAGTTATAACATCTAAAGGGTGCGGTTTGTACAGAGCCTAGGCTCCAAACAATCAAATTAGAGCCTACCTTTAAATAGTGTGAAGAAATGTAGTTTTAATACTGAAAATATTTGTGATAGCCTTGAATATATTTTCATTTTTATTTATAAAGTTTAAAGCTTCAAAAATAGTGTAGATCGATAGATCTATGAAAACTTGAAAATCTTGAAAATTGACAGTCCAAAAATACGTTACAAATACACTATTTTCAAAACTTGAAATTTCTTTTTTTTTTTTGAGGTCGAGATGATCACCTTGATGATATTTAAGCATCAAAACAACTTCTTCTAGTAAATTTTTTGACGTAGGTTCAAATTTGATTGTTGAGAGCCTCGGCTCTATATAAACTTTTAATATAATATTTAAATATATTCAAATGTTTTTTTATTTGTTTTCAATTGGGTCTTGTCAGTCTTGGTCCAGACCCGACCCGTTGCCACCCCTATTGGAAACTTGCAATAATTTCGGTTTCTCTCTTCTCCTAAGTCACTATTGGACTAGGTTTTCAATTCTAAGTGGCCTAAAGGTGTGTTAATGGTTAAAACGACCACATGGGTACCCTTAACGACCAAATGGGTACCCTTAAGGCCTCCTCTCATCTTCAGCTATTGATGGGTTGGAGGCTTAGCCATAGCTACTCTACGACTACATCTAGGTTCAAGCGCCAACTCTTGTTTTCTATTGGGACCAAGTTTGATTGCTTTTCAACTACGTCTTTGCTTGGCTATAGCTTCTTTATAGTAGATCAATCCCCTAGCGACTTTTCAACCAGACCATAACACGTCTGGCATTTTCCAATGTTATCATAAATCGTGAATATTGGTTTATAAACAATGTTTCAAAAAACGGAAATCTAGCCCTGACTCTTTGAGGTCTGACTTTGATACGGCCAATCTGATTCAATCGATTTGGAAGTCGGATCAGGTTATACTTAACAAAGAAAATAAAAACAAAGAACATAGAAACCAGAGAATCAGTGCAATTGTGAAGTCACTAGACATAAAATCAGCTAGATGACAGTCACAATTATGAGTTAGATCAACAGTTGTTCAATCATTGACACCAACCATATGAACGTCTTTGACCAAGAAAACCACATTTCCTGATGATGAGTCAAACAATATCCACCTTCTTGAGAAGTTGGGGAGATGCCTCATCATGGCCTACCACATGTCAATAAGGAAAAGCTTCAAATGGGACTCTTGATTAAGCAAAATAAGAGGGATCATAGCCATCAACAAATTAAAGATACCTAGTATCCAAAGTTCTTTCACGAACTTTTCTATGATTGTGGCCCTCCCCATAATGTTTCCTCGTATTCAACCTAAAGTTAGGCTGGGGTCTCATGTCACTTTTTCCATGCTTATGTTACTTTAGGAGCAACTGGCAAACTTTTCACCTAGACAAGCTCATAAGTTAGCACATGGACGGTATAGAAGGGAATGAACTTCTTAAAGGATTTGATTAATATTGTTAAAGGTCTACACTCACCTCTTTCATCTCACTACTTCTACGAGCTATAATTAGGGAATGGTTTCTATGCTTCTCCTACAACATAAAAGATGTATACTCCTCTTTTCATTCGACCGTCCAATTTACATCAAGTGCGTCACTAACCATTTAATCCGATGCTTCCAAATATTTTATTTTTAATTTTTTACAAATTATATAAATATGAAATTTGGTACGTGCCATCACCTCAATGGGGCGCACCTAAATAAAATATTAAAAAATTTATTTTTGATAAAAGACAATGATCAAAATACCCTTACAATTTTTAGGGTCATTTTAGTTATTATTTTAATGGGAATATTTTTTTTATGTTTTTTATAGGTACGAGTTCAAGAGACGATTGGACGCTCATATTTCAGTGTCAAAATGTTTTGTATAAAAGTAATTAAAAATAAAATAGTAAAGAGATGTGACATTGTGATTGGGGTCATCTATACCGTCCATTTAGAATGGACGGCTAGATAGAGGAAGTATAGAAGTTTTATGCTATAGGAAAACATAGAAATTCTATGTTGCCCGATATCATTATAGCTCTACTTTATTTTGACATATGTCTTCTCCTTGAAAAGTCTAGGATTTAATGTTTAGGTTATCTTTTTCTCCAAATCTATGTACATAATGATAGTTATCTATAATAATATATTTAAATCTAATAAATGGCTATTGAGGTACAAGCAATTTACCATTGCTAATCATTGAGATAATTATACAAGGACCACAGTAGAATAAAACAATAAAAATCCCAATACAAAAATAATGCCAGAGAAAATTCGAAAGCTAAAGTAAATACTTGACAAACAAAGAACTTACATGACCTTAAATCATACGAGGGATTTAAGGTTTCATTCCGAATCTTGCAGATTGAGCCCTCTGGTGATCGGCAATTTGAGAGTAATGAATCTCATTCATCCAATGTTTTTCTATTTCTTCTTCCTTTCTCTTTGTTCTCGAGGGGCTAACCTCCTATAAAAAGTAACATGATATATAACTCTGACCCTAGAGGTCTATACGAGTTGCCTTAAGGGCGGATTAATTTTTTGTCACCAAACTACTAATCCCAAATTATGAGCTAAACTTGTCATTGTTTTACTGTTGACGCTCATAAAAGGATGACATGCAAGCATTCCTTAGTTTTGCCCAATGGCATTTGGAAAGTTATCTTTCCATCGAGAGCTTATGATCTCTATTCACTAAAGGGTGCGGTTTGTATAGAGCCGAGGCACCAAACAATCAAATTAGAGCCCACCTTCATATAGTATCAAAAAATATAGTTTCAATACTGGAAAGTTTTATGATAGACTTAAATTATATTTTCATTTTTAGTTATAAAATTTAAAGGATAAAAAATAATGTAAATCAAGCAGATCTATGAAAACTTGAAAATCTTGAAAATTGACGATCGAAAAATGCGTCGCAAGACACTATTTCCAAAACTTGAAATCCATTTTTTTCTAGTGTCCATACATCTTGATGTCGAGATGATCAATTTGAGGATATTTGGGCATCAAAACAACCTCTTCTAGTGAAAGTTTTGATGTAGGCTCTAATTTGATTGTTTAGAGCCTAGGCTCTATATAAACTTTTCCCTTCACTAAATGCATGTGTAGTAGAAAACATTTTAGAAGTTAATATATAGATTATAAGGATTGTCATAATCCATAACAACAAAGAGTTTTCCCTTCATTGGCATTAGGCATTTTCTCTAGTGCTACACCATGTCAAAGCCCAAAAAATAAATCTAAATTTATGTCAATGCCTCTTGTTAATCATATGAGATTTCACGTATATTTCAATATAACTTTTTCATATCACTTGAAAATTCATAGGAAAAGAGCCTAACAGGCCATATTTTCCAACAAAGGAAAACACCAAGCAAACGGCAATTTGGTTTCTTTGCTCTTTTATATGTGAATGGCCAATTTGTTTTTGTCACTTATAAAACCATCCACCATCCTTGAATCATCACAAGTTAAATAGCCATGGCTGGAGTGCTTCTTTAGAAAATGGGTGACCTTATATGAAGAGAGTAAGCTTATGAGTAGGTGGCAATGGACCCAAGACCCGAGGGGTAGATTCGATTTGGGTCCGGGTATGGATCCAAAAGTTGGGCACGAAGGATTGGGTCTGGGTCCAATACTTGGACTCAACCACTATTCGGATCTAGGTCCGGGTCCGATCGGGTCATGGTTTAGGTCCGGTAATAGTTTTTGGGTCTCAATATATGAAATATAATTAAATACAAAGATATTTTAATGTTTGGGTCGGGTCCGAGACTTGATCCGGCCAAACACGACCCGACCCATTGCCACCCCTAAATTATGAGGTTCTACTCTCTCCAGACAATGATGACGCTTACCATATGCACTTAAATGGTAGTAGTTATAGCGTGGTGGACACTTAGGAGTTGTTTGGATACCTGGAAATATATTACTGGTGTAATACATTAATGCGTAATACATTATCTGTAAATGGATTGTTACTGTTTCGGTAGTATTTAAACGTGACATAAAAAATACATTATTACTATTTGGCTATGTCTGGAAAAAATATGGGAAATGCATTACCAACATTTTACCAGCTCTTGCTTATAAACTATCATTTTTTTTTTTTGCAAAATTCTACTGAAATGCGGAATTAAAGTTATCATCACATCATTCCAAAAGTATTTTCTAATGATAACATAATCATCATTCTAGAGAGAGAGGGAGAAATAAAGGTATTAATAATCACCATTATAAAGATAGAGAGAGTACAAAGTATTGATCTTAATCATTACCATTTTAAAGAGAGAATGAGAACGTGAAATAAAATTGGCATTGTTCCAACAAGATTTACTAATGTTATTATAGATTTAGAAACTGATAGAAAAGTTCATCATCATCCACCAAAAGAGAGAGATAATGTATGTGTGTGTGTGTGTGTTAGAGAGTAAGTATAGCAATTTGATAACAAAAATTCCTAAATCCAAAAACCATCTCGGTCAAATAAAGAAAGAGATGAATACAAATAAAAAAAATGTCGATTTCACTCCACTTTACATGTCACCACGTTTTTAAAAGTACTTCGAAGTTAATCCAAAACACACGATCTTCTTCATTCATTTCTAAGAATTCCTCACTAATATTTATGTCTGCCATCATTTCATTATATGCTCGCATGAAGACTCATTTCATTATATGCTCGCATGAAAACGGGTCGAGCAAGGCCATGGACCTGTTTAAGAGCTCTATAGACCTCTTGTATATGTGGGTTTATTGCTAGTTTCATTAACTCTATAGTTGCAGCACTAACTTTTTTTACGACTGCACCTATTGACTCCACAGTATCAACCATGGATTTCTTTTTCTTCTTCAATGGCATAACCGATGTTGATTTCTTGAATGGATTGGTGGTCATTCCTTCGCCCTTGATTGGACCGATGTCTCTAGGAAGTCCTCATCGTCACCTATTTCCTCAACATCATCATCATCATCTAAGGCTACATTCGTCTCTCGAACATCCTCAACATCATCATCAATATCCCTCGCTAGTTGTGCTACTGTCCTAGCACCAGCACCTTTGAAAAAATCATTGTCGACAATTATGCTCAACTCTTTCCAGTATTCAAAGGACTTCCCTTTAAAGTTCTTTGCAAGCAGATTAGGCTGCAAGATTAATATAATATACATTAACTTAAATAACTAATTTACATTTTTTCGAAATAATAAAAAATTAGATAGATGAGAAACGTACTGTCAGACTCCAAGAATTTACAATACAGATATTCTTGAGATGTAACAGTCAAAAACATATATACATCTCTTGATAGAACAAATTTACAGTGGCGAGGTCTTACAAAGTAACAAAAGAAAGCTAGCACAACAACAATATCTTTCAAGGTTGATCTTGACTAGCACTCAAAATGAATCCGCAGGTATCCTGAAAAAATGTTTACCATAGTTTGATGAGTTTGGCTACTCAGTAAGTGATCATCATAATCCTAAAAATAATCATTGATGAAAGATATAAACAAACTTTCAAAATGGAGGTCAATAAAAAATAATGCGAGCACTAACATTTATAGATAACAATTTTACTTTCAAAAATGCATAATTAAACACAATCCAAATGATTAAAATGCATATAACACTTTAACGGCAGTGCATAATTCAAAGAATTTCACAAAATACCCTACTGGCGTCCCAAGTAGGTCACTTATATACCCCATAAGCGTCCTGATGGGTCCACTTAATCCCTATCAGCGTCCCAGATAGATCAACTTAATCCCTGCAGGTCCACTTATACCTCACCGGCGTACCGGATGAGTCCATTTAATCCCTACCGGCATCTTAGATAGGTCCACTTATACCTCACCGGCGAACCGGATGAGTCCATTTGTATACTTAAAGTATTTCTAAATCTCTTTAAACATTCGAAAGCAGCAATATCATGTACTCAATATATCACTAAAATCATTAATATGAATTTCATTGAAACCATTAATAACAGTCACTTTCAATAACATTTTAAAAATAACCAATCAAATATTTGTGCTCAAATTTAGAAAGGTAGCAGTTCGTAAAGACATTCTAGCATAATTGCCAGTTTAATATGTATAGAAAAACTCTTATAGAAATTCAAAAATATGGAATTATCACAATTTATGGGATGTTAATTTGTAAATAAACATTTCACAACAGCGCTATAATCAAATGCTAATAAGGCAGTCATTTGCACATGAAATTTACAATGTCTAAATATTTAAAACAGTAGAAAGAAATCTCACAATTTTACTAAAAGCAGAAATATCACATTTATTTCTAATAATTTGATCGTATCTAAAATTTTCTAACAATAGACAAGAAAAATAAAGAAATATATTTTTCTAAGAATTTACAGCATTTAAAATTTCTAACATAGATAAAATATCACAATTTTTATTAAAAAGATTATTTTTCAAGATAATGAGGTCGCGTGCGCATAAAATTTATCGCGCCTAAAATTCATGATAATAAGCAGAAATATTTATTTCATTTTATTTTTAAAAAGAATGGATTATTTTTCGAGACAATGAGGTCACTTACACACAAAACTTATAAAATTAAGATTCTGGACGGAAATATCACTATTTATTAAAAACAGACTATTTTTCAGGAAGATGATGTCACTTACACACAAATATTTGAGAGGGAGCTTTCGATAAAAATTTGGCTAGAGAGAGTTCACTGTGTTTCGACCAGAGAGAAAAATCTCATCAGTTTTGTAAGGTAGGAGTCTTCACCTCTCTGAATTTAAATTCTACTAACATATTATTTTATTCTTTTATTACGTTACAGGTGTGAGCGTTAGCTTACGCTTTAGACACCTAAAGCTCACGTCCTTTAGTGGACGTGGCAAGAGCAAGGAAACAACAAAGCTTTTAAACCAAAAGCTTTTAAAAGTATCGATGATCCATAAGGACCATCATGTTCAAACGAATTGTCATGTATTAAAAGTTTCTTTTTCTTCTTTTTTTTGAAAGTTTAGGATTGTTACACATACACATACTATTATATAATCATCCCATAAAGACTCATCGATAATGGCCATATGTGATTCTTCATTCCATCCAAAGCCACTTTAATCATTCATTTTTTATAGCCTTGTAGATCTTTGACCACATTCTAAGTTTATTCTTAAAAGCATCACTTCTCAAATTCATTTCAAGATTGGCATTGAACTTCTGCTCAATTGCACTCCGCTGCTCATTTTTAAAAGCTGATTCGAGCTTCTTAATGAGCAAGCATGCTCAACAAGTAGCTCTAACAAAATTGTCTCCATTTTTTAAATCTTTCCTCCCAGTCTTGGGATTTGACCAAGTCATTAGAATTTCATTCGTCATGCCTAACATGAATCATCAAATATCACTATCACATCAACTATAAAAAAAAAAATTCATATGGAATGCAATCATCTAATATAGCAATGTAAAATACAATGACAAAGCAAAGTTATACATGAGTAAAATAGAAATTTGCATAGATTTAAAAGAATCATAATGTCTAATAGTAAAACATAAAGCAAAATCGGGTTTACATCCCATGAAAGTTTTTCTCATGAATTCATCTCAATTACAAAAATAAAATTTATGAGCTTCAATTAAGACGTCTTCTATAATCTGCCCACATCCGTATCGTAATGTCATCTTTGAACTCAGACTGCTCATCTCTCTCCCTTTAACTCCTCCCAAATACTTCTGACTTCGGAACTTCCACTAATGGTGGTTGGTTTTGATCAGTTATTATATCTTCATAATCAGGAAGGGCCACTGTCTTCACTTATAATGAAATTGTATAAAATACAGTATGCAACAACTATCTTGACTTGTGTTTTAATTGGATAGGTAGTAGTCACTTTAAAAATAAGGAAACATGCCTTTAAAACTTCAAAAGCACGTTCAATGGCATTTATGAGCAAGGAATGTTGTTTATTAAACAACTCCTTGTAATTATGTGGTCTTTCTCTACCACGATCATAGTCATTCAAATAATAACGAATACCGATAAGGGGTGAGAAATCATTGATTATTAGGGTACCCGTCATCTACAGGTAGTATTTTCCTACAAAATGAATATTTGATTGAGATTAAAATCAATTGGTAATATATTGTTACGTGAACAAATATAGGATCAAAGATAGAGTTGAAATACCATGGGGAACTACAAGAGGATCATCACAAGAGAGTGATGATTTCAAAACACGAGAATCAGCAGCAGAGCCCTCCCATCCAGCAATAATATATTTGAATTGAAGGTTAAACGAGCAAACGTCCATCACATTTTATGATGTAAAACCCTTTCTATTATGATTTTGTTTCTTTTTAGACTAGTCCAAACAGTTGTCGGGATATGAGTATCATCAATGGCTCCAACACAATCCTATTATTGAGAAGCATTTATAATATTGCTTAATACCATATTAATCAAGTAAAAAACAATAAGACCAATATGCATACTTTAAAATAAGGAAACAACATCCCCTTCTTACGAGTGATTTCTAGTGGTATTTTCGACTCTGGTAGTTTGAAGATTTCTCCTTGACGTCCTATGACTGCATTCAATACTTAGTTAAAGTGTCGACTGACAGTTTCTCCTGAATGACCAAACTCATGACCAATCTTTTGGTTCTTCAGGTTGTGGCTTAGAATGTGCATGAACATCACAAGTTGTTCATCAAATAAAATGCCCATTGTATCAGCGATATTTCCTCTTTCAAAAAGAATATTCCTCAAGATAAAGTAAGGTTTTTTACTCATTCTAATCCGGTTTCGGCAGTCCACGTTATTGAAGTTAATTATCATTTTATAGTACTTTGTACCAATCGAATTACACTGTGGTGCATATAGGTCGCTAGAATAGTACCTAATATAGCTAGAGCACTACCAGCTGCAACAAGTGATCTGTTTTCATCTTTGCTTGATGCTTGAGGTTTTGATTGTTACTCACTATGGAAAAAGATTGATCACTCTATAAGACCTTAAAAAAATCCCAATAGTAATTATAAATATATATATGTAGAAACTAGTCATTTTTCAACGAAGTAGTTATGAATGAGGGCCACAAAGAGACAATCCAGTTATTATAAATACCTGAATGCATTTGAGTTAATGTAACAACGATGCTAATGGATAACAAATTTAACAACCATGATGGGTGATCAAGAGCCAACATAAGTAAGCATAATTGAAGATAAAGAATTCCATTAAATTAACAGTAAATATCTTTGCCCATAGACTGGTGTGGTTAAGAGATAAAGATAAAAATCAACGTCATTCCAAGAGCAAGGGTGCATAAGTGATTTTGAGGTACTGCAATTGCCTTTATTCATCAAAGGTTTTCTCTATTCAGCATACAAGGTTTGATTGATGCCTCCTGTCATTGTTTTGTGCAATTACTAGTTAAATGGGTAAAGAGAGTCATACGTTTCACCAGTAGGTCCATAGTCTAGCTACTCATGCCCATAACAAAGTTGAGAATATGTAGGAGTAAACATAAAAAGTTGCATGGTCACAAGAAATTGTAGCAACTAAAGGACTTTTCCAATTCAGAAATTAGAAACAACTTTTTGACGTTGAAGAATTAGAAACTTGTTTGTAAGAGTTTTAAATTTGCCCAAAAGACAATCAGAAGTTTGTCTTGTAAATAAATCTGAAACAATTGTCTTAGAAGTGTTGTTTGCTTAGAATCAGAACAATCAAAATTTCGTCTTTTAAATATATTTGAAACAACTGTCTTAAAAAGTTACCCATTAGATGTTCAAAACAATCAGAAGTTCAAATTGGGTATTCCCTAGAACCTATTTAATAGCAAAACCCCATTAGACGTGGGTACTATCTACAACAAACCAAAACTTCAATAGCAAAACCCTATCTAGTTTTTAGAGAGACCAATGAAGCTCCAACAACAATATTTAGAGTTGGACCAAAATCATCTCAAAGTTGTGGGGGGGGGGGGGGGGGGGGGGGAGGTGGGGGGGTAGGGCTTACTGCTTGGTTTATGAGAGAAGGAAGGAGAGAGAGATGCGAGAGAGAGAGGGTAGCCTTTTTAGTGCTAGCTGAACATAAAGTTATTGCTTCTGTGCAACGTCGAAAGGGTCCTGATGTAGTGGGACCGTTCGGATTGTTACGACCTCTAGCAGATGGTTCAAAATTGATTCCAAAATAACATTTTGTGTGCATCTCTCTGCCCTATCCCTGCTTAATCAAATGCCAACCCTCCTACTCGGTTTGTATAGGCGCTCCCTCTCTCTCTAAGCATGTCCTCTTTCTATTAAACCTTAATAATTGGTTTGCATAAGGTGTTCAATCTCTCGTTAAGCCCATTTTTCTTATTTGTACTTTTTCCTTCTTTTTTTTTTAAGCCCCTTTATATGTAAGCCCCTTCCTCACATCTAGAGACTTTTTTTTTTTTTTTATGCCCGCTTAGTTTCTCATCTGTACTTTTTCCATTCTCCCGCTCTCCTTAGTATATCCACTCTCCTTAGCACTAATAAATGAGAAATTACATAGCACAATTATAATAAAAAATTTTACTGATAAGAAATTACACAACACAATTATAATAAAAAATTCCACCCAACATAATCCTCATAAAAAGATTAGTAAAAGCTCAATTTAAATAAGATACCCCTTTAATTTCCTCCAATACCTCAAAATTTTCTACTGCAATAATCAAACCTCTAGTTTACTAATCAAACTTCTTCCCATTTTTTAACTTGTACCATAAAGATTTTTTATTTGGTATCATAAATTTATTATTTATTTAAAATTATATAGATAGACATTTGAAAGATTTTTATAAAAAATAAATAAAAATAAGGCTTATCACAATAAAAACATGTTATTCCAATGACTTATCATGTTGACCAAAGTCTAATCATGTTAGAGTACATGTGATTTCATGTAAGTGCCAAAGGCATGCAAAACAAGTAAGAAATTGTATGATGATAACTTTAGAATGGTACAAGTTATTATTAAAAAATCTTTTTGAAATGGTGATGATGTAATTATTAGACAATCTTTTTCGAATGATGTGATGATGACTTTAATTTTGCATTTCAGTGGAATTTTATGACAAAAAAAAAAAGAAAAAAAATGATAGTTAAGTGCTAGTAAAATGTTGGTAATGCATTTCCCGTATTTCTTCCAAACATAACCAAACAGTAGCCATGTATTTCACATGTTGTATCTAAATACTACCCCAACAATAACAATCTATTTGCAGGTAAAGTATTACGTCAGTGATACATTTATCCAAACAACCCCAAATAGAATTAAGATTTCTCAAAGATTACCCATCAAGGGGTGTAATAGAATTAAAATTTCCCAAAAATTACCCATCAAGGCATGTAATAGAATTAAGATTTCCCAAACATTACTCACGGCACCGTAATAGATTTTTCACTTTGGGTTTCGTGAGTTTTCGGGAAATGTCGTGTAATGTATTTTTCATTTTCTTACAATTAAAATGTACCCAAACAGTGGATTTTCAAGTACCCAAACGACCACTTAAATGTAACTTCAAGACATGAGATCCTCTTCAAAGTTTTAACCAACCTCTTCCTCACTTAATAAAGATAATAAAGAAATCTTCAGCTTCATAGAAAGGAAAAAGTTTATATAGAGCCGAGGCTCTAAATAGTATTATTAGAGCCCACCTCAAAAATTTCATTAGAAGAGATTGTTTTGATGCTCAAATATCTGCAAATTGATTATCTCAACATCAAGATATATGAACATGAGAAAAAAATGGATTTCAATTTGGAAATCATGCATCTTGTTGCGTATTTTTGGACCGTCAATTTTTAAGATTTTCAATTTTTCATAGATCTGCTTGATCTATACTACTTTTGTAACTATAAATTTTATAATTAAAGATGAAAATATATTTTAAGGCTAGCATAAAGATTTCCAATATTGAAACTGTATTTCGTAACACTATTTGAAGGTGCACTTTACTTTGAGTATTTAGAGTCTCGACGGTTTGTAAATAGCTCTAAATAATCAAAGTAAAACACATTTTCAAATAGTGTCGAGCAATGTGATTTTAATACTGAAAATCTTTATGATAGCCTTAAAATATATTTTCATTTTTAATCATAAAATGTAAAGCTTTAAAAATAGTATAAGAACGAGCAGATATTTGAAAACTTGAAAATCTTGAAAATTGACGGTCCAAAAATGCGTGACAAGATGCACTATTTCGAAGACTTAAAATAGATTCCAAATCTTGGAAATAATGCATCAGGTAATGTATTTTTAAGACAGTTAATTTTTAGATTTTCAAGTGTTCATAGATCTACTTGATTTACACTATGTTTGAACCTTTAAAATTTTTTAATTAGATATAAAAACAATTTTTAGGCCATCACAAAAATTTCTAGTATTGAAACAATGCCTTTTGACACTATTTGAAGGTGCGCCTTACTTTAGTTGTTTAAGGCACAAGCCTTATTCTAAGTCATAACCAAAGTGATTCACATGGATCCGTGGTGCAAGGGCAGCACCTCGATTGGAACATAGAGATATTGGGCTTAGGCTGGAGTGGTTAGCAATTGACATTTAGTAGTGTCAAATTTCAAATTTAAATACTACCACTAAACCGCCAATAAAAAAACCCAATGAGATTTAATCGAATGGTCAGGAATACCAGCAAAAATACAAATCCAACGGTTGCAATGCGTTATCTACTTTTCAATGTCTTGTTAAGGCAATTTGTGCATATTCTTTATAGGCTGCAGTTTTCTTTGGGTGCCAGCTTCTGGTGAAGCTGCACCCGCATCAAATGCAGTTTTTGGAAACTGTTATAAATATATTTTAGGGAAAATTATCAAAATATTTATAAGAGATGAAATGACCATTTGCAACTATTCCATTCAAAATTATGTGCCTTATATGAGTATTCTAAAATTAAAACAAAAGACATTGGTAAGGTGTTTTTAAAAAATAATGCAGATTCAACGAATTTGTAAAATAAATTTGTAAAAATATTACAAAACATATTATTTTAGAACTTAAAATCTATCTCGGGTTATATGATCATCGAGGTCGATATGATCAATTAATGCACTGGAATTGTATTTCTTGCTGAGATTTGCGTCACGATTTTAAGAAATTGTTTCTCTACAAACTACTACCCCTCCATCACATACACAGGATATATGCACACACAGAGTATGGATTCCCATGCACCAATTTATGTTTGTAAGAGGAGATTTTGTTTATCATTTACTATTATTTTCAGAGAAATTTATGAATATACACCTCATTTTTAACTATTTAACACTTTACTCTCTTTCTAATGTCAAAATTATGTGTATTTTGATGGATGTTTTAAAATTAAATCAAAATATGTCTAAAATATGAAATAGTTAATATCTTAAATATGTTTTGAGAAATTTCCCTTATATTTAAGCCAACCTCAAACAAAATTTCAGATTAAATTATCATAGGTTTCAAGTTGGTGGAGCCACAAAATTTGATATTCAATTGTAATAGGTTTCAAGTTGGTTGAGCCGCTGCCTTAGGAGCTGTTATCCTTTTTCGCTTCACGTGGATGGTGTATGTGACGAAGTTAACCCGGCTTTTGTTTTGGATTGATTGAACAAACACACAACGCAAGTGTGGAGAGTTGAAAAATAAAAAATATATATATTTAAAATTTGTGTTAATATATATGTATTATTTAAGTATTATAATTAAAAATATGTAGTTTCTCAATTAATTGAGAAAAGACTATAATGATGATGATGGATTAAAAATATATTGTTATATTTATTTTGGTATTATTTAGATATTATTGAAATAATATATTAAATATTATTTAAATATTAACACTATTCGGGTTGGGTCTATAAAGACCCGGACCCGAGTTGTCAAGTCCAATTTTTGGATCCATACCAAGACCCAGGTCAGGTCTGGTCACCGGATCACGGGTCAGGTCCGGGTCCATGGCTGCCTCTACCTACATTCCTTACTTATCTCGTTGTAGTGAAAAAAAAGTTTTCTTTTTAAAAATGACTTTTTTGGTTTTTGAGAGAGCTTATGCACACTTGCTCTCTCCGGCAAAACTCAGTATTTGAGTACTTTTAGGATCTAAAATTTTTGGAATTTATTGTTTTCAACCTGGCAACCAATTTTAGAAGAAAATAAAATTTAAATTTGCTCTCTTTGAGATTGAAAAAATAAAATTTTAAAATAAAAAATTGTTTCAGGCGGCAGGAACTGCATTTCTACATTTGCACGAGGTATAAAGCATCCGTCTTAAAAATGGATGCAAATAGGTGGTCCATCTAAAAACAATTGAAACTAATAGTTCAAATATTTTCTTAATAAAATTATTATTTTTATTTTAAAAAATTTATTTATTTCTTCATATTCATGATCTCCATGCTAGAGATTACATGTCCTTAAAAATTAAGTCCAAAAATTTCTCAAAAATAGATTTTTAAGAGGTGACTCATTTCTACATGGATTCATAGAAACCATGTCCTTTTAAAGTTGAATGTAGATTGTCTGTTTTTCGGATAACGAGATCTATATGCTAAAGAACTCAAAAGTCAATTTACTTTTTTTTAAACTAATCATCTGGTGATTGTGAAGTGGATATTAAAACTTCATATCAGAAAAAAAATTCCATCTTACATAAATTTTTCACCAAAGGGAGCTAGAGGACAATATGCTCTCACGGAAGTATAGCATAGCCAGTGTTTTTTCTTTTTGATCCAAAGGGCAAGGGACACCCTTTTTCTTACCTTTGAACTCTCTCTCTCTCTTAATCCAACCCACCTTGCCTCGGACCCACCACGGCTAGGTCTAAGTTTTGTGAAAACTGGACCTAGAGTAGATACTAGTGGGACTTAGGTCAATTGGACCTAGGCTTGACCTGATGTCTGATTTTGTAGAAAAACTCAAAAATATAATAGATTATGGGATTTTATACAGGGAAAAGTATAGAATGAGACCATTTATCTTCAATACAAGGTCGTCTCAATAATTTTGACCATGTGAAGTTGAGTGGTTGCAATTATTCCATTGATCAAGCTCAAACTTCAAGATAAATTTTTTCGAACTTTGTAACATATCCAAGCTATCAAATTTCACATCAAATAGTTAAAAGGAATTCTGACCATCATGTATCAAAGGTAAATGGTCTCATTGTATATAATCTTTTTATACAGTGAGACAAATTTCCTTTGTAAAAAGAGGTCACAATTACTAACTTGCAACCATTTGATGTGAAATCTGATAGCTTGGCTGTATCATAAAGTTTGAAAAAATTTCTTTTGAACTTTGAGTTTGGTCGATGAAATAAATGCAGCCACTCAATTTCACATCTAATTGTCAAGATTAATTGCGATCATCTTGTACTAAAGGTGAATGATTTCATTATATATTTTCCTATATATATATATATATATATATATATATATATATATATATATATATAGTGTGGTAGTAGAGAGTACGAGTACTACGACCAACCCAAACCCAACCTAACGTACTTACGTACTACTACGTTACGTACGTACGTACTACTACGTA
>NW_006498404.1:2604999-2621441 GCF_000471905.2 Amborella trichopoda
ATATATATATATATATATATATATATATATATATATATATATATGTCGGGTCGTGAAAGACAGTCGATCTAGACCCCAACCAAACCCAACCTGAATTTGCCTATATTGGACCTGATCCACTAAGTCCCTTACTAATCGGCTCTTGAACCAAATCACTCAAAAATCATATTTCTTTTATGAGTTTTAATGTAATAAAAATAGTATTTTTAAATTAAGCTCTTTAATCAACTAAAATTTAATAATTTTGTATTTTTAAAATTTTTTTATACAATCAAACTCACACGTCTGGTCATCAAACTTAGTGGCTGATCGGCTCAACCCACTTGTCTATATTTTATTTAATCGGGGATTGCAAAAGCCGAAATTAGGGAACAGCACCCCTTTCTCTCAGATTTCAGACCAGTTGGGGACAATACGTCGAAATTAGGGGCACACGCAACATCTCTGGACACTAAAATTACACAAAACACCCCCTTTCTCTCCTATGTGCAATAACTTTCACTTCCATTCATCGATCATAAGTTTCTCGTTTTCTTGTCATCCACCGTCGCGACAAAGAAGCATACGCACCGGAACCTTCAACGTGCCACCACCTCTCTCTCTCTCTCTAAGCATCGACCGGAACGGTTATTTGGGTATAGAGCTGGGAGCGGTTAGAGCCGAAACCAGACTAACGAAGGTGGTTAACCGGATTAACCGGTCAAGTAGATTTTTTTTTATTTTTTTTAAATAGGTCAAAACCCAAAAAAAAATATAATAATAATAATAATTTGAAAAACTTAGATTAAGTGTATAATATCTTATTACATACATATATCTTACAAAAACAAAATTAAAACAACTTTTTATGTAAATTAATATTATAATACTATGAACAAAATTAAAACAACTTTTTATGTAAATTAATACTATGAACAAAATTAAAACAACTTTTTATGTAAATTAATATTAGAATACTATGGTCTTGTACATGATCCCAAGCAAGTCATATAAATCTTTGTGTTTCTTAGAATGAAGTTTGATAATAAGTTTACAACGCCTTAACATAAATGTATTACCCCAGTGTAAATATGTACTCTAGATATTCAGGTGTTGCAGAAACATTACATTAGTCTATGCTTATTACTAAAAAATATAAGCACACATATATGTTTACGCACTCCAGTTTCAAGTTTTACACCACTTCAAGATACTACTAATCACAATTAGAAACAATGGAAAATAAATTAATCCACCAACTTTTACGTGTCCAGCTAGAATTTCATTTATAAAAGACATGATGTCACAAGACAGAGAGGCCGATACATATAGGTTTTGTCATATTAATCAAAACAACATACTTTTATCAAAATATATTATTTTATTAAAAAAATAGAAAAACACTTTTCATATTCATAAAAAATAATAATTTTATTAAACAAAATAATTTTTTTTAAAAAAAATTGATTTATCAAAAACTTCTAAAATTGAGCAACAATTCAAGCAAAGAAACAACCCTCATGTTTGGATAATCGAACAAATCAGCACACAAGCCATGTAAAAGCTTCGATCATCCTTTCAAATACACAAAAAATCATTTAAAAAAAAATATTCAATATTTTCCTATTTAATTCAAAAATCGTGGAAAACTCATATCTATAAAATCGAACCAGAAAAACTTCATGTAAAAATATTTACTCAATAATAAATAAGCATACATATTTTATGTGACAAATGAAGCCTTGATAATCAAAATACACAAATCAATTTGATAAAGAAAGACCAAAAACATCAATTCAAAATTTGTTTTTTTTTTTTTAATCGAACACAAATTCTTTTTGAGCCAAAATCAACCCTCAATATTTTATTTTTTGAACAAATTAAAAGAGGGATATGGCAGATGATTCAATTAGGATTAAAAAACCTCAAATTTCAACAAAAACCATTGGTTATTGAAGATGATATTGTTGAAATGGTGGAAATTTCAAAAGGCATGAAAATCCGCCATTTCAATCCACAAAATCTCTTGATTTTTGAATCTTGGATTCAAATGTTCTTGTTTTATAGACAATAAATCGTGTTTTCCAGCTATATATCATGAAAAACACCAAAAAATTAGCAAGAAAAAGAATAAAAAAAGCTTGAAAAAATCGTCTTGTGAATTCCTGCATCAAATAACGGCTTCAATTGAAAATAACAGCCGTTATTTTAGCCATACAGCTATTTGTTCGTAAAACCCATTATATCAGCTAACCGGTCCGATTAGCAGCAAAACCTATCGGTTCGACCCAGTGTTTTAAAAAACGGCGAGTCGAACCCGACTCGCCCGGTTCAACTCAGAAACACCCGTGTCCATACCGGTTCCAACCAAAAATCGGGAACCGCCCGTTTCTAGAGTGGAACCATCGGGTCCCATCCGGTTCTATCCAGTTCAGCTCAGTTCACACACATAACGCATGACACGCACGTGCGAGCATGCCCCACGCACACTCACGTGTGGACACGTGTGTCCAAGCGCACGTGTGAGTGTGCCCCACGCACACTCACGCGTGCACACGTGTGTCCAAATATTTTTGTTGTGTATATAGTGGTTGGTATAAATATAAATATTTTTGTAAATAATATAAAAGACATAAAAAAATGAAAAATAAAAAAATTAATTTTTTATATAACAGTTAATTTTTGTTGTATATAGTGGTATAATTATTTTTGTAAATAATATAAAAGGTATAAAAAAAAATAAAAATAAAAATTTTATTCTATTTGAATTCTCCATCTTTCTACTAACAATCTCTTTTACTAAATTTATTATAGAAACCTAAAAAAATAAATTTTTGAAAAATTGAAGTGTTATTTCCAAACTTTGTATGCATTTTATTAATTTTTACATTGATAACCAAATTTTTTATTTTATTTATGAATTTTTACATTATAAATCATGTAATGTACTATTTTTCTTACAGTTGTAAATAATACATTTTAAATTAGACAATATTATAAAATATTTTTAATTTGTTATTAGTTGTCTAATAAAATAATTATAAAATGTAAACTAATAATTAAAATTTCAGTTTATAATATTATAATTAGTGAAGTTGTAATAATTTTGGATTATAGTTAGTTAGGCTGTAATAGTTTGGGTTTTTTGCTAAAACGAGATTTTAATGGCCATTCTTTCATTGATTAGTCTACTCTTTATAATAGTCCATATATAATTATATATTTTATCCATGATAATTCTATG
This sequence comes from Amborella trichopoda, assembly GCF_000471905.2. The sequence goes on from NW_006498404.1 coordinate 2,608,223, forward strand.
ATTTTTTTTTTATGTGATGCAAATTTAATAGTTAAAATAAGTTTATACAGGGAAAGAACATCTCAATATTCACAAATTGATAAAAAAAATAAAAGTTAATAATATAGTACCTTCATTTTTTATTGGATTCCTAAAAAACAACATTTATAATGAAGTTTAATAATTTTTTCGGATTTTTTTAAAGCTTTAATCCGACCGATTCAGCCGTTTTTTTATCCGGATCGCCAATTCGTCGATCCGAATCGATTTTTGAAGTATCCAATCCGGATCACCGATCCGCTTTTTAAACCATTTGGTTTGACCAAAACAAGACCGATTCAAATACTAACCGGCCGATTTTGAACACGAAATTTTGTGGGGTTACACCCTAGGTAAGAGATTCCCAAAACGGCCCGGACTCGAAACCCTAGCTATTCCAAGCTCACCAGCCGGTTTTTCCTAGCCCTACAAATATCCCACATCACCCAAAAGTAGCATATGCCCCACCAACGCCTCAAGAACCAAAAAGAACCCCTCTCTCTCCTCCCTCACTTTCTCTCTTCATGTGGAATTCTGACTCTGTCTTCATGTTAAATTGTCTCTCTTCAAAGACCCAACAGGCTACGTGGATCTCCTCTTCAACACAATTAAAACCCCCAAAAGAACCCCTCTCTCTCTCCTCTCCCTCCTCTCTTTCCCTCTCTATATCTCTCTTCTCTCCCTTCTCTCTTTCTCTTTATATCTCTCTCTTCATGTGGCATTCTCTCTCTCTTCAACCGATTTTCATTGTAAAATATGGATAAGGTTTCCTTCTTTTTTTTCTCCCTCTTTTTATGGATAATTGATAATTCCCGTAAACATCACTCATCCGTCAAAATTATTAGGACAAAATTTCCCACCGTTAAAATCATGCAAAAAGTTTCCATAGAGCCGAGGCTCTACACAATCAAATTAGAGCCAAAGTTGTTTTGATGCTCAAATATCACTAAAAAAGATATGAAGGAAAAAAATTTACTAGAAAAGGTTGTTTTAGTATCCTCAAATTGATCATCTCGACATCAAAATGCATAGATATGAAAAAAAAAATGGATTTCAAGTTTTGGAAAGAGTACAAACTTGTATTTGGACGGTCGATTTCTAAGATTTTCAAGTTTTTTGTAGATCGGCTTGATCTACACTATTTGTAAAGCATTAAATTTTATAATTAAAGATAAAAATATATTTTAAAAGTTATCACATAAATTTCCATTATTGAAACCATAGTTCTCGACACTAATAAAAGATGCGCTTTAATTTGATTGTTTAGAGCCTGGGCTCTAAACAAACCGCACCATGATTACAGAAGAATGCACACCACTTGCATTGAGAAGATGCAACTTTCGCGAAAGAATTGGAGACTTTCTGAAAATTAGCGTACTCGTCCACACGCTCGTGCGGGTGGAAATAGACCGGCGGCTAGGGCCCAATGAACCTGGACCCGGTCCCTCCTATGCGACTTAAATTCCTTCCTAAAATTAAAGATAAAAATAACCGAATTCCCTAAAAATGGGTAAGAAGATAAGAATTGATGTTCATTAATTTCCAAATAAATATGAAAATAAGAAATCAAGATTATAATAAAAAGAGATGACGATAAAATTCACGATTGTTATAAAAAGTGAGAATTGGATTTTCCTAAATAAAAAGCGATGCTCATTAATTTCCAAACAAAGATATGAGGATAAGATTAAATCTTGTTAACAAAAAGAGAATCAGATTTTCCTAAATAAAAAGCCAGAAGTAGAAATATATTTCCTTTATTAAGGAGGTAAGGGCATAACTGTAAATTAAAAATTCCACCCTTTTGTTAGTTTCTCGCTCATTCATGCCTTAACCGTATTTCTTTTTAATTACCTGATAACTATTATTGCAAGTTTGCGCTATTTTAGCTTATATCTATCCCCAGAACCTATATATAAGAGTAGAGATCACGAATTGTCTGCAAATTTCAGAAGGTTCTCATCTCTGTTACAATTAGAGAAGGAGAAGCCACCCACCCTATGGAATTTCAGAGGTGCTACAATTAGAGAAGGAGAACCAACCCACCCTGTGCTTTAGATTTTATTTAGAACTCAAGCTCGTTGCCAGATCAAGGTCACCATAACTGCAGCTTTTCGAACTTTTTACCAGAGCAAAAATGGCGGCTCCTCTTCCAATTAAACACTGGATTAGACTGAAAACTATAGGGGAAGGTTCTTATGGAGCCGTGAGTGTGGCTCGAAATCTGGAAGATGGAGGATTGTTCGCAGTGAAGTCTGCAACCTGCAAGGATGAAGAGTTTCTGGAATGTCTAGAGAGAGAAATTGATATTCTCAAGAAACTAGATTCGCCTTTTGTTGTAAGATACCTTGGCCAAGACAGAGACGGAGAAGGAAAGGTGAACTTGTTCATGGAGTATATGGAGGGCGGAGATTTGTGTTCACTTTCGATGAGAAGCAAGGGGTTGCCGGAGATGGCTATTAAAACTTACACAGCCTCCATTCTGAGAGGCCTGGAATACCTTCACGAAAAGGGAATTATTCACTGTGACGTTAAAGGAAGGAATGTCCTCTTGGGGTTGTCAGGCGAAGTCAAACTCGCCGATTTTGGCGCTGCAAAGATGGTTTCGAGCGAGCTTCCTGCCATTCACGCTGGTACTTTGAGGTGGATGGCGCCTGAGATTTTAGAAAGGAGGGAACAGGGCACGGCATCTGATATATGGTCTCTTGGTTGTACGCTCGTGGAGATGGCCACAGGGAAGGTGCCGAAATTACCAGAAAAATTCGCCGGAATTTCAGATTCCGGCCTTGATTTTCTTGACAAGTGTTTCATGCCAGAGCCATCACAAAGGTGGACGGCTTCTCAGTTGCTTCACCACCCCTTTTTGGCTTCTACATCCTCCAACCAAATCGTGTGTTCTCCAAGAACTGTCCTAAGCGAATCATCGGAATTTAATTTTCCAGGCGGCCTTAAGCAGAATTCCGGCATTCTCAACCCAAATCAGAGGATTAAAACCTTCTCAATTTGCCAAGGCCTCGACGAAAAACAGTGGACTGAAACCTCGACAACTTGTAATGGTTTTGACGAAAATGAGAGAAGTAAAATCCTAACAGGTTGCAGTGACTTTGATGAAGAACAAACGATTGACACCCTAAAAAGTCACATAGCTTTAGAAGCCAAGCAGCGGATCAAAAGCCTAATAAGTTGCAGTGGTTTCGACCAAGAGGGGTGGGAAAGCAAGGACTGGATACCAGTGAGGTCGTCAATGGCGGGAGAACTTCGAGCGCTTCCTTGCCCCTAAGTTTCGGCCACGAAATTTCAGACGACGGGCCGAAAATTTCGGAGTTTGCAGTGACGGCAATTTTCCTGAGAATATTTTTTCCAATGCTTCTTTGGCTATTCGTCTCGGGGCTAAATGTGAACATTTTGAGTTCGGCCGGGGTTTTATTCATAAACAGAGCCCTAGCACCAAATTCATGTGGCCATTTTTATCGTGCCATTTGAGGTTTTATGTTTTCTTTTACCGACAGTGAGATATTTACATTTTTAGTCTAAATTGGATAGAGAAATTTTTGTAGGTTCGGTTACAAGATAGGAGTAACCCACACTGAATGAGTGTACATTGTTGTTGACTATGTATCTAATGAAAATAGTGGTTTGAATCTAAGCTTTTTTTCTTATTTAATTTGTTTAATGTAAGATGGTTTGTTCACCGAACTTAGATTTTGATGGTTTTGTATACTTAAAGTTTGAGTGAGGAAAATATAGGGTCACACAAGACTGCATTGGAAAAGGAAGAAAGAAAGTCAAACATGTGTATTTTTATTTTTATTTTTTTTATTTTTTTTTTCCCCTCTTCTGGGATAAGGTAGCTCAAGAACAAAAACATAAAGCAAGGGATATGTTCCACATTGGTATAATAGCAATGTGACCATGAGGTACCATAGTCCCGTCAGTGGATTGAAGGGTCATGAAGAGGTGCCCACCCACTATGTCACTATGGCTACACCCTATCAATCATCACTTTCGATCCTAGTGATTGCATGATGATAAAGAAAAGGAAAAGTATAAAAAATGTCCCTGGTTTTGTTTAGTTTATTAGAAAAAAAAATTTCCAAACTCTCCCACTCATCGGATCGTTCATTATTGAAATAAAAAATTCATTCCCCCAATTATTTTTTGAAAATGTATTTTGGTTTTTATGTGGCTCTGTGTAAGTACTTACACTGCTCAAAAATCATGTGTGTGTATTTTTTTTTGTAGCATTATAATTTTTATTAGTATTACCATTTTGATAATGGTTCCTAAATGATAGATCAAATATATTCCCATATTAATTTTTGAAGAATGTTTTTGCTGGCTGTTTTTTTTTCTTGAAAACTTTTTAAAGCATTTTGCCAATTTTAACGTAAATTATTTGCTATTGTTTGGTGAACAAGTTTTCTTTTTTGCAAAACTTTTTGTTTGGTTCCTTTACAGACAATTATCATACCCTAAATTATTTTCTATTGTTTGGTTCCTTCTTAGACTATTATTTATTATTGTTTTATCCATCATTTAAGAAGTTTCATTTTGAAATGGATTATGGGATTTTCTTAGTCAATGATTAGAAGATTTTATTGAAAAAATATAACATGTCTCATCATCTTAAGTGCCAATAACATTGCGGTCGCTCTCATCACGTAAGTCACAATTGGACTAGGTTTTTAGCACTGTCAGTATGAGGCCACATTGTTACCCTTAAGTCATCTTCAGCTATTGATGGGTTCAAGGCTTAGGTTAGTATGGACCTCAAACTATACTTAGATTTAAGCCATAGCTACTCTATGACTACATCTAGGTTCAAGCACCAACTTTTGTTTACTACTGGGACCAATTTTAGGTTGCTTTTCAACTACGCCTTCGATTGGGTATTAACTTCTATGTAGTTGATTAATCCCCTAACTAATTTTACAACTAGACCATAACAAGTCTGGCATTTTCCAAAGTTCTCATAAGTTGTGAACATTGCTCTATTGCACAGCAAACAAATGTTTCAAAAATGGAAATCTGGCCCTAACTCTTTGGGGTCAGATTTTGATTAATCAGGTGATCTGGAAGATGGATCAGGCTATATTTACTAAAGAAATTAAATGTAAAGAACATAAAAACTATAGAATCAAGGCAATTCTGAAATCCCTAGACTACAGAATCAAGGCAATTCTAAAGTCCCTAGACCCAAAATCACCTAGATAATGGTCACAATTCTGAGTCAGATTGACGATTGTTCAATTATTGACACCAACCATATGAACGTCGTTAAGGAAGAAAACAAAATTTCCTACACTTATTTGAGAAGTTGGGGAGATGCCTCATCATAGCCTACCACATGTTAATGAAGAAAAGCCTCAAGTGGAATTCTTGATTAAGCAAAATGAGAGCAATCATAGCCATCAACAAGTAAAAGATACCTAGTATCCAAAGTTCTTTCACATTCTTTGGGATGAATGTGGCCCTCTCCATAATGTTTCCTCATATTCAACCAAAAGCTATGCTGGAGTCTCGTATCACTTTTTCCATGCTTATGTCACTCTAGGAGCAAGTTGCAGGTTTCACCTAGTCAAGGGGAATGAACTTCTTAAAAGACTTGATTGATATTCTTAAAGGTCTGCACTCACCTCCTTGATCTCACTACTTCTAAGAGCTATAATTATAACTTTACCTTATTTTGACTATATCTTTTCCTTGAAAAGTGTACGATTTAGTGAGGACAGAGTTTTTTAGGTTATCTTTTTCTCCAAATCTATGTACATAATGATAGTTATCTATAATGGCAGTTTTAAATTTAATCAATATTGAGGTACAAGCAATTTACCATTGCTAATCATTGGGATAGTTTAAAAGTCTAAAATTAAAAGGACCACATTAGACTAAAACAGTGAAGGTCCAATGCAAATATAATGTCAGAGAATATGAGAAATTTAAAGTGAATAATTGGCAAACAAAGAACTTCTCATATGTGTCCTTTAAGTCACACGAGAGATTTAAGGTTTCATTTCGGATCTTGTAGATTGAGCCCTCTGGTGATGGGCAAATTGAGAGTTCCTTTAAATGAATCTCATTCACCCAATGTTTTCCTCTTTCTTCTTCTTTTCTCTTTGTTTTTGAGGGGCTTAACCTCCTATGAAGAGTAACATGATATAAAACTCTAAACTTAGAGGTCTATACGAGTTGCTTTAAGGGAGGATTAATACGCTGTTATCAAACTGTTAATCCCAATTTATGAGCTAAACTTGTCAGTATTCTATTGTTGACCCTCATAAAAAGATGACATGCAAGCCTTCTTTAATTTTGCTAAATGACATTTGGAAAGTTATTTTTTGATTGATAGCTTATAATCTCTATTCACGTGTATGTGCAATAGAAAGCATTTTAGAAATTAATCTATAGATTATAAGGATGATCAAGTCGAAGCTGAAGATACATCTCCATTGTGACTCTACTATTAGGAATGAAACCTCACACAAATTTTCAGCAAATTTTTTTGTGCACCTTGAGAAATGCAAACGCCGAGAATTTTTTTTTGCAAACGCACCGACTCTCTAATTTGTTGGAAACGGCGTTTGCATCCTGGACTTTTATTGAACGGACTTTCTAAATATCTTGCAAACTGTGTTTGCATCTTGGACTCGCTATTGCACCGTCTTTCTAATATCCGAAACCGTGTTTGCACCTTGGATGCAAGTGATTAAAACTTGCCTTTTGTTTGGAATGCAAAAGATTATATTTTGTACACCCTCAAGTTGACCTTCATGTTGATACAGACTTGTTTCATCCCACATCCTTCTTACTGTATTGGTAGCTCATCTGTTGGTTGCTAACCCATCCGAGGATCGAGGTGGTGAGAGAGAAAGCAATTTGTTATTTTAGCATTTAATTCACAGGTGTATGCACATCGGCAATTTTTAGTGAGAGAAATGGTTTGGGATCTTTGGTCGGTTATGATCAAGATGTCATTTATTCTTTAATCGCCTTTGCTATCGATTAGGTCAATCTTATGGTTCTTTTTATCTATTTATAATGGCAGATTTAGAAAATAACTATGGCATGAAACTTATTATTGTTCCTACTTAATTATCGAGATTTGTCGAAAGCTATTTCTCATTCTCTCTTTGAAGAATCTAAGCTTGAACACATAACTTGGAAAAATCAAGTTTCCCATAAAAATATCTCTCTTGACTATTTTGCTTTCTTGAATTCTATCTCTAATAATTCTAAGCCAACTAATTTTCAAGATGCAATTTCCCAAACTGTGTGGAGGAATGCCATGAAAGAATAACTTCAAGAACTTGACAAGAACCATACTTTAGATATTGTCAAACTACCTAAAAAGAAGAAAGCAGTTAAATGTAGATGGGTTTATAAAATCAAATGTAATAGTGATAAGTCTGTTGAGAGGCACAATGTCAGGTTGATGACCAAAGGATTTATCCAAACTTATGAAGTCCATAATAAAGATACTTTTGCACCAGTTGCCAAGATGAATATTGTTCATATTCTTATATCTTTCGCATTTAATTGTAGGTAGTCTCCACATCAGATGGATGTTAAAAATGGCCTTTTACATAGTGACCTTGAAGAAGAAGTACATACGAGTCTTCCTCTAGGCCATTTTAAAAAAAAGAAGAAATGTCTTGTATGTAAATTAAAGAAGGCTTTGTATGGATTTAAACAATCATCTAGTGCATGGTATGCCAAACTAAGCATAGCCTTGATGAGTATCGGGTTTATTAGAAGTTCAGCTGATTCTTCAACGTTCACAAAAATGAGAACTTTAAGTACAACAATTGTACTCATTTATATTGACAATATTATCATTACAGATAATGATAAAGAAAGCATCATAAAGCTTAAAAATTATCTTCACAAAATATTTGACATCGAGGATCCTAGTCAACTAAAGTATTTCCTTGGTATTGAAGTAACAAATTCAAATAATTGACTCTTCATTTCTCAAAGGAAATATGTATTAAGATCTGTTGAAAGAAACTGGGAAACTTAGAGTCAAACCCGTTGACATTCATGTTGATATTAATTGTAAACTTAATTCAATAAATAGATAACCTCTTGAAGATGTGGGCCGCTTTCAGAGTCTTTTGGGTAGATTGATTTTTTTAACTGTGACACGACCAAATATAATGTATGTGGTTAGTCTTGTGAGACAATTCATGCATGCTCCTAAATCATTTCATATGAAGGTTGTCGACAGGAATCTCAGATATCTTAAGTCTTCACCTGGTAGAGGTATTTGGTTGAAACCGAATGGTCACACTAATATTATTGGTTATTTTGATATTGACTGGGCAGATAGTTCAATTGACAAGAGGTCTACTACCGACAATTTTACATTGGTTGGAGGAAATTTAATTACTTGGAAAAGCAATAAACAAAATGTGGTTGCTCAATCCAGTTCAGAGGCTGAATATAGAGTTATGGCTTCAACTACAAATGAATTGATGTGGCTAAAATACCTACTTCATGATATGGGGTTCCCAATTGTCAATCCAATAGAGATGTTCTTTGATAATCAAGCAGTTATGCATGTAGCCTCCAATCCAATTTTTCATAAAGAACCAAGCAACATAGGAGTTAATTGTCACTTTGTGAGAGAAATGGTTCAGTCAAAATTTATTAGTACTCATTATGCTCGAAGTGAAGACCAACTTGCATATATGTTTACCAAAGCTATTGTAAAGACAAAATTCCATCAGATATTGTCCAAGTTTGGCTATATTGATATCTACGTACCAACTTGAGGGGGAGTGTTGACAGTTGTAGAAAAACATATATTGAGTTTCCTATTTAGTGGATTACAATTGTTATATGATTTGTTTCTTAAAAAACAAGAGTTGTAACTCTATAAATCTCTGGTAAACTTGAATAATCCTTATGAATGAAATACTGGTTTACCCTATGTGGACATAAGCACTATTGTCGTACCATGTATATGTGTGTTGATCTTTCTCTCTTCTCTTCTTTATTTCTCTTTTGGAGATCTCTACAAAACTACAACTATAATGGGAAGAAAGTAAGCTTATAAGTAGGGGTGGCAATGGACCAGAACCTAACTCAGGTCCCAAGGGATAGACCCAATCTGGGTTTGAGTATTGGTCCAAGAATTGAACCCAAGTTGGGTTGGGATCGAGTCTAAATCTTGGACCAAACAGTATTCAGATCCGGACACAAGGATAGACGCTTGCCAAAGGCTTTTAAATGCCAGTAGTTATAGCGTGGTGGACACTTAATTGTAACTTCCAAAAATGGCATCCTCTTCAAAGTCTTAACCAACCTCTTGACTTAATAAAGAAATCTTGAGCTTTAGAAAAAATCCCACACATTGTCCCATGTTCTGCAAAACTTTTAGTTTAATCTGTATTTTAATACATGAGAGAGAGAGAGAGAGAGATTTAGTTTAGATTATATTTTAATACATGAGAGAGAGAGAGGGAGAGAGATGTGGGAAACTTTTTGGAACTCGGGTTGGAATGAGTTACTAGTTTCTCCATCTTAATTAAGCTCTATTTGTTTTATAGTAAATCTAGAGGATAGGGATACTACTGAGGGAGCAAATTGTATGTTTTGGTCTCTTGGTCCAATGACCCACTTAATTCTCTTTTATCGTAAAGTTGAAATCCACTTTAAGATTACTGGATGAGTAATTTTAGAAGAAAGAAAATGATTTTCAACTTTTTTACCCTTAGATCTGACAATTCAAGCACTGAACGGCTTATATTCAATCTTAGAGTGTGATTTTTTTCCAGAACTTTAGTGTGTATGATGTTCTATTTTAAGATAGACGCTACATTGAGTAGCGTACATCCGAGAATTTGGGTTCCTAATGTAAACCTAATCATGGTTTTGTCCAAAGGAGTAAATGTATAATTTGATCCTCTAGCAGCATATCATGCTTTTAGTTTTACAGTGGATGACAGCAGAATCGCTTATAAATGTCCACCCTCCTACCATCCAGTTTATTTTTTGTCAAAAGAGTCACTCACCGTTTGATCTTAGATCCGACGTCTCAAAGTATTTTACTTTTTAATTTTTTAATACAAATTTTTTGAATATAAAATTTGGTACATGTCATCGTCTCATTGGGGCGCACCTATAAAAAATATTAACAATAATTTTTCGATAAAAACTAATGACTAAAATACTCTTTGAAACTTTTAAGGGTATTTTGGTCATTTTATTTTATTAAAAATATTTTTTTTATATTTTTCATTGGTGTGAGTTTAATAGACAAATGGACTTCCAAAAATTGGTGTCAAAACAGTTTATAGAAAGAAAAATTAAAATAAAACAGTGTAGAGACGTGACATTATGATTGGAGCAATCTTAGCCCTCAATTAAAAAATGGACGGTTGAATAAAGGGGAGGATAGAACTTCTATATTGTAGAGGGAACAAAGTTTTCCTGTTTTTTAATTCCAATACTGTGAGGGCATGTTGTCAAGGGAATCCAAATGCTCACATCAATAAAAATAGCAATGAAACACCAAAGAATTCAATAAAGTAAAATTGTTTGATTGGGTATCGAAGCAGCTCTATCGAAACAAGTAAAGCCTCACCTCATAAAGTATCGACAATTTAAAACATCAATCTAACATTATGTTTGTGGAAGAAAAAATTTTTATTGAAGCTCTAAAAATAATGTATATTATAGCAAATTATCTAGACCGTCCATTTCACCTTAGAAATAAATATTCATGGATCTACAAGATTGTACCATTTTTTTAGTTTTGAATTTTATTATCGGTGTTGAAAATTGATTCTAGAGCCATTATGGAGATTTCTATTACCGAAAGTGCTTTCCAAACGAAGATTTGAGATGAGAGTTTATTTGTTTTCATAAAGCCTAAGAATTATAAAAACCTCATCCTTAGGTGTACAAATAAATAATGCATGACATTTCTAAGTCCTAACCAATGAGATTCACATTGGGCTTATGCTCGAGTCGCTTGTAATTGACATTTAGCAGTATCACATTTCAAGTTCAGTTCCTACCACTAACTTCCCCAATCAAAAAACAAAAAAAAACCAATGAGATTTAGTCGAACGGTCAAGAATACCAGCAAAAATACAAATCTAACGGCTGCAATGCGTTATCGACTTTTCAATGTCTTGTTAAGGTACTTTGTGCTATGGGGAATGACAACCACACTTTTAGAAAATCATATTTGTAGTATTTGTATCACCTCAAAAATTGCACATATCCTCTCTTTACCCCAATAGTCAATTTAAAAACATAAAATAAAATTTAATTTGCATCATAGATATGGTTAAAATGAGTCCCTTCCAACATTGAATCTAGACCGCCCATTTTATGAATTTCAAGATACAAGCATTTACGAACTCAAAACCATTTTTCTCTTTCAATATTGTTCATCTAATGATAACAAAGCTATCCAAAAATTTTGAAAAGGGAAAAATCTTTCTAAGGTCTAGATCTAAGAACCTTAACAAAATCGACGGCTTATGTTGATTGGGCTTAAATAACACTTTTTATAGTGGATTTTCAAATATACATTTTTGTAATTGTTCAATGGAATGAAAAGAGTGTACATTTAAAAATTGGGATCAAACAAATGGAACTAACATGATTTTTTAATATTGTTGCATTATATTATTATACAACATGAAATCATTCTCCTATTCTTTATAGGCTGTGGTTTTCTGTTGGTGGTCTAGAAAATATAGTTTTTGGGAACCCTTATAATGGTCTATAAGTTTATTTTTTAAAAAAATTATCAAAATATTTATAAGCGGTGAAATAAACTTTAGTAACTATTCCGACTCAAAATCATGTGTCTTTCATCGGTATTTTAAAATTAAATCATAAGATATAGGTAAGGTGTTAAATTGTTCATCTCTCATTGATAATTTGATATTTTTTCTTTATTTTAAGAGTATGCAGATTTAGCAGATTTGTAAAATGAATGATCCAAAAACTTGTTACAAAACATATTAGTTTTGGAACTTAAAATTTATTTATGATTAAATGATCATCGAGGTCGATGTGATCAATTAGTGGACTGGAATTGTATTTTTTGTCAAGATTTGCATCACGATTTTAAGTAAAATGTTGTTCTACAAAGTACTTCCCTTTTACCGCATACAAACCATACATGCTCACACAAACTCACACAGAGTATGAAATCCCATGCACCAATTTATATTTGTAAGAGGAGATTTTGTTTACCATGTACAATTTTGTTCAGGGAAATTTACTAAAATACACCTCATTTTTTACTATTTAACTCTTTCTACAGTCAAAACTATGTGTATTTTGGATATTATAAAATTAAATAAAAATATGTCTAAAACATAAAATGGTTAATATGGTAAATATATTTTGACCAATTTCCGTTATATTTAAGTCAGCCTCAAACAAAATTTCATATTAAATTATCATAGGTTTCAAGTTGGTGGAGCCACAAAATTTGATATTCAATTGTAATCGGTTTCAAGTTGGTTGAGCCGCTGCCTTAGGAGCTGTTATCCTTTTTCGCTTCCCATGTATGGTGTATGTTTGTTGAAGGACACCCTGCTTTTGGTTGAAAGGATTGATTGAACAAAGACAACATAAGTGTGGAGAGCTGATGTATTGTGCTGTGCACCAAATTAGGGAAAACGCCGCCTGCGAGAATCACCTGGCCCTTGCCGAACCTCATTGGTCTCTTACTCCATTCTCACCAAAAAGTAAGGCCCAAACCCTCCATTGGCTTCGAGCCTCATGGTGGGGTCTCTTACTCTATTCTCACCACTGATTTTATCAATTTTTCTACTTGTGGCTTGTGAATAGCTATGTTTTAGACATTGTAGTTTTTTTTAGAATGGGGTTAGGGTCGTGGTAGTAGCACCACTTGTGCCCTAGCTAAAGTCTAGGCTTTCATTCTCACCTAACGCATTAAAAAGCTACTAACGATTTGAAAAAAATGGTAAAAACTCGTCATCGCCACTGAATTACGTAAAAAAAAAAAAACTCCTCATGCACGTACCTACCTCCCCCAAATTTGGGGTGGCAACGTGTCAATGTCGGTCAGGTTCGGTCTAGTTTTTATGGGACTTGAACTTGACTGGATCCTGACCCGAACTCGGATATGACCGGACCCAACCAAAAAATCAAAAAATAGTATATTTAAATATGATGTTAAATATATATGTATTATTTAACTATTATA
>NW_006498404.1:2634549-2651154 GCF_000471905.2 Amborella trichopoda
TTCAAAAAGGTAACATTCCACTTCCCACCAAAGACCTTCTTCGTTTTCAGAGAACGTTTTATCTTCTTGCAAATAAACACGCCCTAAGAGTGAGGCTATTCTAAGTCGACTTGGACTTATGCATGAGGATCATATTATGTTTTGTACAAATTGAAGGTTTCAACCTAGGAAGATCTATGGAATCGCTATTATCCTATGCTAATTGATTTCATAATTCCATGAGATTATGCCTTCTATTTACTTAGTATCCCATGAAAGTTAAAACTATTAGTGGTGTCTCTTATTTTGTTACCTTTATTGATGATGTTTCGAAAAAAATGCTATGAAAAACAAAGATGAAGTCTTTGAGATTTTTTAAACTTTTTGCATTAAAGTTGAAAAGGAAACAGGAAAGCCTTCGAAACACATTTGTACAGATAATAGTGGGGAGTATACTTTTAAAATGTATACGCTGCCATAATTATAGCATTACTATTCCCAATACCCCTCAACATAAAGGTATACTAGAAAAGATGAGCCGTACTATTGTGAAAGAATAAGGTATATGCTCCTGCAAAATTGCAAAGATCTTTTGGGATGAAGCTAACACGCACTATATAATACTTGATTAATTTATCCCCATTAGCTTCAGGAATTATCCAAAAAGAGTGTAGACGGGTAAGATGGCTCATATGAACACTTAAATAAGTGTTTGATTGCAAGGCATCTATCATGTACAACAAGAACAAAGGTCAAATTTTGATAACAAGTCAACAAAGTGTATATTATTTAGTTCATGCAAATGAAAACTTTTGCTAAACTCCAGGATGCAGTACTTTTTGTGAAGACCAAATAATTGGAAACTTTGAACAAATTATTGACCAAATTATTCCTGAATGTTTTAGTCGTATTTTGGTCAAGATATTTGTTTTGAAATAATTTTATTATTTTAATTTGGTACATCTTATAAAATTAAATCCACACTCCAAATTTTAGTTAAAAAATAATTATATAAAATAAAAAATAGAGTTATTTTTTATCATTGGATATAGCCTAGCACAATTTGAACCATTTAAGGGTGTGCACCATTCAAGCGTCTACATCATGTCCACATCCGGTGCACACTACACCATCCCTGCTCATTTCCTAGTAGTCCTGGGGACATTGACAAGATCATCTCTTACTAAGACGGTTTATGGAGATGCTTTTGTGTTCAGCCTTTCTGTGCTACGCCAAGCTCTCTCTAAGCTCAATCAGGATCCCGAAAATGATAGAGTTCTCTTATACAAGGAGATGTTAATATGGTTGAGTCCATGAATACTAAACAAGAGTAAACTCTATAAAGAGACCATTTATCTTTGGGTGTGGTTTGTATAGAGTCTAGGCTCTAAACAATCAAATTAAAGCCTACCTTCAAATAGTTTTGAGAAGTGTAGTTTCAATACTGAAAACCTTTATGATTGCCTTAAAATATAATTTCATTTTTATTTATAAAGTTCAAAGTTTAAGAAATAGTGTAGATTGACATATCTATGAAAACTTGAAAATCTTGAAACTGACGGTCCAAAAATACATCACAAAATACACTATTTTCAAAACTTGACATCCACAAGATGATCAATTTGATGATATTTGGACATCAAAACAACTTCTTCTAGTGAAATTTTTTATGTAGGCTTCAATTTGATGGTTTAGATAAACTTTTTCCTTTATCTTTTGTACATGGAGGGCATAATCATTTACACTCATTCTACCGCTCAGTGCATCACTCGACGTAGAAACACGAGCATCAATCTCCCCAACCCCACGCTTAAACTAGAAGTGATGCAGATGGGTATCAAAAACCCTTAGAAGACCATGGCTACTCCAATGCAATTGTTCAATCCTCCATTTCAAGATTCGATATCAAGATCGATAAATATGGAGAGATTAGTAGGGCCGATGATTACGAGTCCAAATCCTCTTCATCAACAGTAGACAGAGAAGGGGGAGAAACAATGGGCTAATGCCTTCTAAGGTGGCCATGACAACCACTGTCATACAAACGAACAATGAAAGGATGAAGTCCTGAGTTGTCAAAGGATCTTGAGGACCAATGACACCTAAGATTCAAAAAGACTCGAGGGCTTGGGTTCAAGGAGATAGCAGCTAGGTTTTCATATCACTACATCTCAAGTTCCATTCATACCTAATCTTGTATAAACAAAATGAAGGGAAATCACCCATGTCGAAGGAAAACCTTGATAAATAATACTCCTTCAGCAATGAGTTGGTCCCTCAAATACTCTAACCACTTGTGTGACCGGACAATCGGAGCTTCCAATGCCCAAGTCCCAACCATTCAAAAATTTTATTGAACAAAGAAAGAAAGGCAATCATTAAAAAAAAAAAAAGGGTATAAAGAGACAATTATTTTGGTTCAAGGAGATCACAATTATTCTTGTCAATGGTGCTAAAATAATTGAAAATATTATTATTTTTAAATTGCAAAGTTTATTTATCTTTTTATATTCATGATCCTCAGTATCTAGATTACCGAACCTTAAAAGCTTCAATCCAATATCCATCTCTAAGATGGAAAATGGTGAGAGAACTCACACAAATAGATGAGTAGGCGGACTCACAAAAACCAAATCCTTTATTTTTAACTCTAAATTTGATTCTTCAAGCCTTTTTCATGTCGTAGAAAACAAATGTAAAATCCAAATCCAATTTATCGTAATGACTTGATTTGTAGGTTAATCGTATTTTCTAACACAAAAATAAATAAATAAGAAAACCTTATTGGTTTATCTATTAAGCATAGAAAGATTCAATAAAAGATAGAAACAAATCTGCCATGAATCCTCGAAAATATTAAAAATTGTAAAAAGGGTTGTAATCCGGTGCCCGTCCCACCTAAGCAGGGTCTCGAGAGGGATGGGCTGAAAATGGTCCTAACTTTTGGCTTATGGAAAAAGTGACCACTCTCAGGACTCGAACCCATATTCTTGCGCTTGTTACCCGAGCTTTTTACCGTCACACCAAGTGACAACCCCTTATTATGAACCAGCTTTTTGAAAACTCAAGATTATGAATCAGCAGGATTTATTTCAGATTCTTCTAGCATGAATCAAATGATTATCAAGTCAGACAAAGCCACACTTTACAATGACATTTAAAATTATTAGAAAATGAGAAAAAAAAAAAAAGTTATTTAGGAAATTTTTTATTTGGAGTTGCCCACCTTTTAATGTGGATCCAACTCAAGCGATTCTGAATCAGATCAACATAGTTTCAAATACTAGTGTAAAGTATGAAGGTGTGGTTTGTATAAGGCTGAAGCTCTAAACAATCAAAGTAAAGCACAGCGTCAAATAGTATCAAAAGATATTGTTTCAATACTGGAAATCTTTGTGTTGGCCTGAAATTCTATTTTCATCTTTAACTATAAATTTTAAAGCTTCGAAATTAGTGTAGATCCAGCAGATCTATGAATACGTGAAAATCTTGAAAATTGACGGTCCAAAAATGCATTAAATACTATTTTCAAAACTTGAAATCCATATTTTCTCATGTCCATGCATCTAAAGGTCAAGATGATCAATTTGAGGATTTTGGGCATCGAAACAAACTCTTTTTTTTGACAAATGTTATAATCTTTATTGATGAAGAAAAAAAAGAAAAAAATATAGTAAGCTTACATCATTTGAAACTAAAACGGAATGTAAGGTCATTCTCTTTTTCGCTAATGAATATGTCAAAGTGTTGGCCTCTCTATAAAGATGAGAAAAAGGAGATGAGCATATTGGCCATCAAATCAAAGATCTCGTTCCAAACAATTTTTAGTTCTAAGGGCACCCTTATTGCACCACTTAATAACACTCATAGTGTCACCTTCAACTGTCCAAAAAGATACCCAACCCCTGGGCTTAAAAAGGTCTCAAACATTGAAGCAAGGCTGCAAGTTTCACATAGTAAACCGTAGCCACACCTATTGGCCCAGCAAAGAACAAGATCGCCTCCCCCATTCTAATCTCCAATCGTTCCCCCTACACCGGCTTCACCAGGATTACCCAAATAACCACCATCAAACTTCACTTTAAAACGTCCCTGCAATGAAGGCATCCAGGCCTACTTTTCATATTTCTCATACCAACCAAGTTATGCAAATTTAACCTCACTTTCACTTCATAAATCCCCCATCTTTCTTTGGTGACAGCAAACCAACTCCAAATGGAATGATTAATTTTGATGAGAACCGTATCAAAAAGGTAAAACAACACCCTCTCCTATTGCGTTCTAGCCACACTTCCTACATAATGGCCCTTTTCCTTCTCACTATTTTCCATATCATACCGCCAATGTTTGGCAATGAATGAAAAGCCCGTTATGAAACAATACCCAAAACACTCTTAGCCATAAACCATATCTAAAGTTGTGCTACAAAGCTACTATATATAAAGAAATGAGCTCTAAACTCCCCATCGTTTTTACACAATAGACAAACATCAGGTCAGATTTTCTCCCCCTTAATAAGGTAGTCAATAGTCAATATCCTATTTTATGCCGCTAACCAAATGAATATTTGAACTTTAGAGGGATTGGCCTTTCTGTATCTAAACAACTTGTGGCAAGACAACCTCTTCTAGTAAAAATTTTTAGGTGTGTCTTAATTTGATTATTTAGAGTGTCGCACTTATATAAACTTTTTTCATGACCAAATTGATTACCTCCACTTAAAAAGAAAAATGGTAAATATGAATTTCCTTTATTCTCATGATACGAAAACTCAATTTCAAAAATTAAAAGTGAAAATAAAAATAGTACATACTCACTCCATGGAAGGAAAAAATTTTAAAAACAAAATGAAAAATCAACAAAAAAAAAAAAAAAAAGAACTATAAACACTCAAAATCCACACTTGTTCTCACAACCCCTGACCCACCACAAGCATGAATGCCGCAAACACTGCGGCGGCCGCTGTCCCGACCGCCGGCCCACTGGTGGCACTATCATCCGCTGTTGCATCAGCATCGGTCGCGGGGGCCCCAGCCTCCTTCTTCTTCTTCTTAGCCTTCCCTCCAGGTGCTGGAGCTGGCGCAGGAACTGCCGGCCGGAAAATGGCAATTGGCAATAACACCTTATCTACTTGATATACCGCCAGCTGCCCGTCCGTATACACGGTGTTTGCCACCGGAGCATCATTGATTCCGGTCGACACATTCACCTGATTGCCGGATGTCGTCACATTGAGCGGAAACTGATCCTCTCCGCTTCCCGCCTGGGTTCTGAGGGGATTGGTGACTGTCTGGAACTGTGGGACGGAGATGAAGCTCGGGATGATATGGAACTGGATAAGAGAAACTTTTTGCTGATCAGTGAGGGAGTTGAGGGTGCCCGGCTTGAGGGAGGAGAAGGCATTGTCGGTGGGCGCAAAGATGGTGAGGCCCTGTGCGGAGTTGTTGAGCTGCTGGTTCATCTGGTCGGCTACTTGTGTGGCTTTCATGAGCCGGATGAGCATCGTGTATTGCCCTGCCTTCTCCAGGACCGCCGTTATGTTCGTCGGCCCTGTCGGCGCAGGGGCCGAGGCCGGTTGGGCAAGGGTTGCAGAGCTGAGGAGTGCAATGAGAGAGAGTGAGAGGGCAAATGCATGGCCAAAGTCCATCCTCTCTCCCCCAATGTGTGTGTTTCTCTCTCTCTCTCCTTTGCTTGATGCTTTGAAATTGTGATGTTAGTGAGAGGAAGAAGAAGGGTTTTATGATGGAGAGGAGGAAGTTGGTGGGTTGGATCAGAGGAGGTGGGGAAGAGAGATCAGGAGAGCGATCCACCAACCGTGAGTTGTCCGCGTGCTTTGCTTCATAGAATTTGTTTGTTTTGGGGAAAAATTATTGATGGAATATGATGGTGTCCAATACTATTATTGATGAAATTTTTTTGTTTTGGGTTAAAATTATTGATGGAATATGATGGTGTCTAATAATAATAATCCATGGCTTCTTTGAGCCATGCTTGTTGGCATATTGGGAGATAGGACAATGGAAGGGGTGCCTCTCTCTCTATTGGGTGTCATATGGCGTCAACCTTATACTATTGAAGTAAGGTGCAACTTAAAACTATGCCGAAAATATAGTTTTGGTGCCGTAAAGCCTTGTGATGATATACAAATCAATTGTTGCCCCTAATTATTAAATTTGAAGTTTCAGATATAGTGATGATCAAGCACATCTATAAACACTTGATAATCTTATAAATGGACGGTCTAGATAATGTGTTAGAAGATGAACTATTTTTAATACCATAAATTCATTTTGTTTTTCTTTTCTATGAATCTTGAGGTAGAGATGATTGATTTAAGGGTTTTCCATTGTAGAAACAACTTTCTCTAGTGGGTTTTTAGGTCCACTTTACTTGTATAGTATAAATTTGACACCTTATATACACTTTTTTTGCTCTCTATTTTGTCAAGACTCTCTCTCTCTCTTGTTATTTGCACCTTAATTTTTCTTGTAATGGAGTGTTAGTTCAGCCATCCATGTTATGGACAATGAAAGTAGTCGGTTTTTTATAGCAGAGGACATTGATAACAAAATAAATGTTCACATGCTTAAGAGTAAAAAAGTATATAAAATAATTTTTCTGCTTAAGGCACATTTATCTCGTATGAAAATATTTTCATGTAAAAAAATTCTCTTGTGTGATTAGGTGGGAATATTTTCACATTAATTGATCTCAGTGTATCTTTTAACATTAATTGGCCATCAACTAGTGTGATAACATTCCCACAGCTAACCACGTGAGAAAAATTTTTACGTGAAAATATTCCCTAAAAAATCGTTTCATACAAAGCAAACATGCCCTTAGTACAAGGATGCATAATCACTCTTTGCCATGAGATGTAAAATTGGGTGGCTGGATATGCACAACTAATAGGGCTCAAGCCACCGGATTTAGGGCAAGAGATGATTATGATGCCCTATCACCAAAGACAATAGTTTTGTAGTACACAATCCCTATCCCTCATTTGATTGGAGGAGACTGATCCAAATGACTACATTTATTTTAAGGTCATACGAATAGTAATATCCTTTTTAATCATGTCTTTCAAGGGGAAACCATTCTGAGATCCACATGAGCTCATGACATATGTGATCATATAGCTCATCACCATCCAATCAAATTGTAGATTGTAATAAAGATAGAGAGAAAAAAGGTTTTATTAATAACGACTCGGCCTCCAATTTTTACTTATTAAGGTATTCATAATTGCAACACGACATCCGACGTTCGAATTTTGAGATACTTTCTCTCAACAATCTATTAATCATGCAGTCAGTCTTGTGTATTGTGTACCGTCCCTCGAGAAAGCTGATACCACAAACAAAGAAATTTTACAGCACCGAAAGAACATAGACAGTAGTTTTCTCTCTCTCCAAACAAAAGCATATATGCATGGAGTGGAGCCGAGCTGCAATAGAGGAGGAGCCACCAGCCGAGGTGGGCAGATCAGTGGATGGTTGCTTGTGATGGGAGCAAAGAGGAAGAGAGATGATTGAGGGGTTGTGCTGTTTGCTTAGGATTTAGGTTTTGTATTGCTCCAGCTAAGGTGGTCTCGAAAATATTCAACAAAAGAGGGCCCAAGTAAGGGAAGGGTTAGTATCATTGCACTTTTTTAAAATATTACTGGTAAATCCCCTCCCTACTTTCACATGTGACCCAAGGCACCCAACGTGAAAGGAAACCCTTTTATTATTATCTATATTCTTAATGAGTATTTCAAAATCTGGATTGACAGGGCAGATTGCTCACCCCAATGATTCATGCCAAATTGCCGAATCGTCAATCCAGATCGGTAGGAATCGGCAATCCATAAAATATTTAAAATAATAAAATAAAAAATATAAATTAAGGGCTACGAGTAGGGGTGGCAACGGGTTGTGTACGGGTGGGTCCGGTTGGACCCGAATAGTATTCAGGTCCCAAATTTGGACCCATACCCCAACCCATCAGGTCCTGGGTCTACCTATCGGGTCCTAGGTCTAGTCAGATCCATCACCACCCAATGACTATGAGCTTATTATTATTTTTATTTTGCCTATTTTTTTCTTTTTTTAACTATCATACATCTTATGATTATGAGCTTCTTCTTTTTTTTACCAATAATATTGTAAATGTTGTCAATATTATGACAATATTAACACCTAACGCGTGCACCCAAAGGCACATGATTTCCATCATATACCCTATGACTATGTGTACGGGCCAAATCCAGCTGCACCTGGACCCGGATCCGAATGGTATTCGGGTCCAAAATTTAGACCCATACCTGTACCCAAGGTCGGGCATTCCCGTCGAGTCCCGGGTCCGATCGAGTCCATTGCCACCACTAGTTACAAAGGGAATTTAGGGGATCTAAAAAAATATTAGATAAATTTTAAAAAGAAAAATATATATATATAAAAGGTAGGGTTTGGGGGTGCACCTGACCATAACCAATACCATTTGGAGTCCGTTTGGTCCGGCCAAATCCGGATATGAATTGGAGATCTCTAATCCGAATCGGTGGTTATACAACACTATTTTTCTTACTTATTACACTTATGCCCCACTTCCAAGTAGTATGTTGACTTCTTGTTGAGATATCATTCCCTTCTATTGCAATTGAATGTGACATTTACTTGACCGGAAATATGTGCAACTAATTCCAAATTAGTCCAAACTTCCCAAACAAAGTTATCATCCTTAAATGAAACTTCATTACTCGCGAGAAGGCAAACCTTCCAAGAAGTATACCTAGAATCAAGATGGCGTAGGCGAGATGTGTTCGATGTTTGAATTTCACTAGAAGTTTGTATTAAGCAGACAACCAACATAAAACTTTATTTAAAAAAGACGTAGTTATTGTAAAGGTCAATGCAAATATACGATAGATTCCAAATAAATAGTCCAGATTGTCATTTCTCAAAATCTAATAGGGTTTTTTTCACATTCACAAGTTACATTTCAAGTGATTCTGAAGTGCTAGACAAACATAAGAGAGTCCAATCTCTAAAGATCCCGAGTCCTCACAAGTTATCCCCAAAGGCATGGCTATTAACAAGGCTCTAAAGATCTCTGATTTGGATTGGGAATCAATGATCCAAATCAATAGCAATAGGTACCGGGATTGATTTCTTTTTGGAATCAGGAATCACCCCAATTTGAACGGAGAATGCCTAGTTTGTTAGAGAATAGGGAATTACTGACTATATTGGAGGAACTGGAAAATTCCCTAATAAGCTATTGTAATATTACTTGTTTTCTAACATTTTAATGGTTTGCTTACCCGAAAGAATCGACAACTCCATATTGGAATTGATGATCCAAATTGGTACAATGGAAGGCCGATCCAAGGGAATTGATGATCCGAATTAGTACAGTGGAAGACCGATCCAGTGTAATCTTGAAACACTAGCTATTGGACCCCCATAGACCTCCAACACAATTGGATAATTCCCTAGATAATGAACGTGAATTTAGATGCCCTAGAGTGATTGAAACCTAAAACTTTTTTGTAAGGGTGAGGTTTGGTTTTCTGGACATGGAGAATCGAGTTTGGGTCTAGAAATGAGGATATGTGTGCATGTGTATATGTGTGTAGGAAAAACTATCAATAGGTTGTCACCTAAAATGAATAGAAATCAGATTAAGATGAGATTTTGAGCATGTATCACTAAAAAATTTAAAATGAATATTTTCCAAAAACTTTAAAATGACTTGACTACCTCCAAAACAATTTGGTCATTTTAAATTTTAAATATTTTTATATTCTTATATTTTTATAGTTTATAATAAAAATATGAAAATTAAAATAGTAACATACATTTTTAACCATCAATTACTCTTAAGAGAGACAAACTATTTCTACTATTCTCCTCTTGTATCCTCAACTGCCCACTCCATTTTACCACTCAACCATCTCATGTATGTTATTTATATCTATACTACATTATTAAGCTAGAATTAAAATGTAGACACGTGTCGCAAGAATAAAAGGAGATCATATTTTTAGAAAGAATATAGGGTAAGTGACTTCTAAAATAAAGAGGGAAGGGTTTATTGTAGGGTCATGGATTCCATTTTTTTAAGTTATGGAACTCCATTTTGCCTATTTTTTGTTCTATTGAACTATTTAGGTACAAGATAGAAAGGAAAAGATGGGATCCTATTAAATAGGAATCATATCTTAGTGTTTTTGTGATTTATATCTCTCTTCACTTACCTGCTAAGCATGGAATCTCCCTCAATTTCCAACTGCATCTAAACTACAAAGTTGTAGGTTTTTAAAAAGATAACCAACACCGGATAGTTATATATGCACGATATTTAACTCTTGCAATTATTTTTAATGTAATATATTTTATAAATACATAAAATGCTATTGATATATGGGATTAAATGAAGTTTGGGATATGGCTTAATTTATAGATATTTTAGAAACTAGACTTTGATTGGTTAGAGCATAGGTTAAAACACATAATATAAAGAGTTTTTCTTTTGGATAAAATATGAAACTTATGCGTGAAGTACTTTTTCTTTTTATTATATATATGAAACATGAATGGAGATCGAAACCCTAGAGATAAATTTAATAGGAACCTCCAGCATCCTCCATTTTACTTTTTCCAAAAATTTCTGAAGTCTTTTCATGAAAACTTTACTTGTACGTTTCAAGCTTCTAAATTTTATTTATTTTTTGTTTTTTGTTATTTTGTTAAACTTAAGAACGGTTCAAAATATGAAACAAGTTTCTAATAGTATAATTTTTAAATTATAAATTTTCGGTCTTTGAAATAATTTTTTACTTTTAAAAATTTTATATTTCTACTACAACAAATATTTAAAAAATATGTTGTATGAAATACAAGCATATGAAATAGAAAAAATAGGAAACCAACTTTATTCGTTCTTTGATTTTTTAAAAAAATTAAAGTTTTTTAGTATGTACTTTTATGCTTAAGAGAACATATACCCAGCTCATGTCAAAGCAAACTGTACACCTACTGCCTCAGTCAGAAGACTTATTTGGGAAGATTGTTTTAATCTGAAATTTTTAGAACCACTTAAGGATCTCTAGATAATTATTTTAAAATAAAATTTTGAATTTAGATATTTCTAACCCTTAGATCTCATCCTTCAAAAATTAGACAATCTATGTTCACTTTTAAGACATTATTTTTCTAAGAGTGCAATTTGGAAAAGTAATTTATTGAGGTCGGTTTATAAATTAAAGAGGTCACATCCCCAAATTTTGGGGTCAAAAAGTTATTCCTAGATTGGATTTTACCCAAGGGAGTAAATAGACAGTATACTCCTTCGGGTGTATAGATTTTTTAGCTATGTTTAAAAAATGGTTTATAACTAATTTTTCTATGTCAAAGTATTTATATATTTTTATGTCCATTCTATGTTATTTTCAAATATTTTTAAGCTTTCATTTCAAATTACATAATAAGAAAATTAGTTTTAAAATCATTCAAATTTCAATTTATAAATTTTGGATGATTTCAGTTTTACATGGCTCATGAACATGTTTTCTTAAGGAGTTTCAAATTATCAAAAAAATTTGGAGAAGTTCACCATAAGAGTAATTTACAAGATTGATGTATCTTCTCAACTTCATAAGAGTGGTTTAGCGGTTGTTTTTAATTTCTCAATTTTATATCTATAGTTTTTCAATAAAGTATATGAGAATAATTTTTACATTTTATTAAAATATATCAAATATTCAAAAAAATTATGTTATCTTGACTAAAAAATTGAAGCCAATTTATTTATTTTAAAAAAATTTAAAATGCTCATGCTTTAAATATAGTCGGTGATTTATTTTTACTTTTAAGTAAGAATTAGATAAAAATAAAAATTATTACTATTTTATTACTACATGCTTTCTTTCTTTTCTATTACACTATTAGGTTATTAAATTTGATTTAAAAGCTTTCTAAAAGTTTATTGAACTTTTATGCGTTTAGATGCATCCACAAAATAGCTTTTATAATAGGAACAATTTTATATAGGGTTGAGACCTTAAAATGTAGAATTAAAGTGCACCGCTAAAATCTTTTAAAAAAGGCTGTTTTGATATTGGAAAAATATCATTAATTATCTTGACATCGAGATGCCTAGATATGAAGAAAAAAAGATGTTCTAAGTCTTAAAAAAATATGTCTTGCAATACATTATGCGGACCATCCATTTTCAAGATTTTTATGAGTTTATAAATCATTTTGATTTGAACATTTTTTGGAATTTGAAATTTTATAATTAGAGGTAAAAATAGATTCTCACATAATCGTAAGAATTTTCAACGCCTTTTACATCTCATGACAATGTTCCTTAATTTGACTGTTTAAAGTTGCAACCTTATAGAGGCCACACCTTCTTCTTCTTTTCTTTTTTTTTTCTTTTTTGAAAGTCAGTGGCGGAAAAGCCCCCTACCCGTTTTGCAAAGGTTATAAAGATATGATATGCATTCTTATAGAGATTAAAATATTTATTTAATACAAAAATTAAAAATAGTTTTATGACTAGTTTTAAAAAATTAAGTAACAAATAATAATTTTTTGTTTTACTTTTCTTTTTAACCATAATTTCTTTTCTATATTACTAATAGAGATCATTGAATATTTAGTTAATCTTCTACAAATAACTGTATACCTAATTCGACTATAATACTATTAAATCTCTCTCTCCCATATTCTCAGCATTTGTTCTCATATTCTCATTTGTTCGAGTCAACACTCGAAGCATGTCTGCTTCTCTATGTTTTAAGGGTGTGGTTTGCATGAGGTTGAAACTTTAAATAATTAAAGTGAGGCGCACCTAACTTTATCATGAGAGGTAATTTTAGAGTCGAAAATTCTAAAGATGACCTGAGGATCTGTTTTTATCTCTAGTTATAAAATTTTAAACTTCAAAAGTGGATGAAAATCCTAGAAATGGATGTTCTAAATAATGAAGTACAAAGATGTACTATCTTTAGGATTTGAAATTTTTATTTTTATTTTTCATATTCATACAATTAGATAGTCTTCAAATATCAAAACAACCTTTTTAAATAGATTTTGTAAACAACCTTTTTAAATAGATTTTTGAGATGCAACTTAATTCTATAATTTAAGGTGCCAATCTTTTATATAATTTTTTCATGTTTTAAAAACCAAACAATAGAAATAACTTAAGGGATAGATGGATTGACCGAAATCAGCCACTGCACTTACTATGCTAATGTTGCTTTGCACTCATTTGGGAGTGCTTTGGGAGTGCTTTTTTTTAGAGTGATTTATGTACGGACCTTCAAAAAAATTTAAATATAAAATATTCCATTTATAGGTGCAAATTACAAATAAGGTTAGTCAATTTACTTTAAAAAAAAAAAAATTGCCCCTCGATTCGAGGACATCTTCGGACCAATTTGTTTTTCAAAAAAACTTTAAATAAAATTCAAATTAGGACCAAGGATTCCACCCTCAAACCAATGGGTAATTTCGGAAAAAAAAATAAAAATAAAAAAATTGGCTGACCTTCTTTGTAATTTCTGCCCATAAACGGAGTATCTCATATTTTAAAAAAACTTTAGGGTCCAAATGTAAATCATTCTTTTGTTTATGCTAAGCCAAGCGAGTGCGACTTATGCTATTGCTGATACATGAAGGGGATTATATATGGCTGGGGTAAGAAAATTCGAAAAAACATAAACTGAAAATATGGTGAAAAAAATACATTCACCAGGGCTGGTTTAGGCTCAGTTTTGAACAAGTTAAAAATCTTAAAGGCAACGGGTAGAGAATCTTAACCTGTAATTTTAGCTTCCAATGGCGCCAGTACCATTGCAACACCATTAATATGATCATCATGATCCAAGCTTTATCTTAACTATTTGGAGTCGGTTTCATGAAAAGATGTGACAAAATTTTATATTGATTACCTGCCTATCACAAATCTCATCCGTTACCCAAACTTGGTACCGGCATGGGCCAGCCATGGCGGAGTTAATGGCAACATTGCATCCACACAATAAAAGTAAAAGATCCTATATTAGGGCTAAGAATGGATCCCATACCAGGTAAATTCTCAGCCCTAGTCTACATCTCTTTTCAAATAATGCCAAAGATATCTACACTGTTTCGGTTTGAGTTGCCAAACCTGCGACATTGAGCAAAAACTGAGCATTAAGCGCCAACGCAGCATCACTCGAAAAGCACAAGATACTCTCATCACCATAAACTCAACCTATTACAACTCTATCATCCTAAGGTTGAAGAAGACTGTCCAATTTTCAAACAATTAGATTCCAATTTTTAAATAATTAGATTCGAAGGAAAGCAATATCCAAATCTCAAACAATTAGATTTCAATTTTTAAATAATTAGAATAGAAGGAAATCAAGATCCAAATTGTATGCAGATCATCTTCATCGTCAGAGCCTCATCCCAACTATTTAAATACTGCTATCTAAATTGCAGATAGATTTTTTTGAGAAAATATGCCTTGTTATATTTCACTGCAGTATGTGGAATTCAATTTCACATATTCTATGTGCCCTAGGGACCATAGTATACTTTCACACCCTCAAAAGATCGACTAACAACTTTATTTTTCAATCAAAAACCACTTAAAGAATTACTAGGTAATTATTCACAAAAAAAAATCAATTCACTACGATCTCGACATTTAAAAGTGTATGGTCTCTATTGAACGTCAATATATTACTATTATTTTGCACTTTTTCATGTGCATAAAAGATACAATTAGGAAATTATTTCATTGAGCATAATCTATGGATTGAAGGGGTTACATTCCAAAAAAATTTAGGATCCTAAAACTAATACTAAATGGGATTTTACCTGAAGAAGTAAATGCATATTTTACTCACGAGGGAGTAAAATGAATTATCTTTAAACTTCGATAATTGATTATAATATAAAGGCACGTTTTCTAAGCGGCCAACCCGGGTATTGTAGAAATCCAGGCTTAACAATAAATATATTTTTTTGTTATAATTTGGTCTTAAGTTCTAGGGAATATATCATCTTTAACACAGATCAGAAATATAAAGATATAAAAAAAATGAAAACTAGAAATATAATTATATTTATAAAACATTTGAACAGTTAGTTATAATTGTTTTTAGATGGTGCACCTATTTGCATCAATCTTCAAAATGGATGCTTTAGGACTCTGGACGGCATAAAAAAGAAATGCGATCAAGCCCGCATGAAACAAATTTTCCAAAAAAGAAGGTACATTGAGACCATTTACTTTAAGTGCGGAGACAACATCACAATCACTCTTGCCTATTGAATGTGAAATTCAACAAAGTGAAATGCAACATAACATTTGAGAAATTTAAGTTTGTGCCCAACCAATGTCCCATCCCCCACCACCTGAGTTTCACATCTAACGGCTGATTTCACATCCCTCTACCACCTGCAACATGCAATTCAGCGCTTTGCACTGAAGATGGGCACAGGCAAAAGTGCAAACTAATCCACTATCTACTGTGTATAATCTTTTTTTAGATAACTGATAATTATTAGTATACGAGTTTTCCTCTTTTAGAGAATGAAAACCCTAAATGTAATCCCAACAAGAATGACAATATAGCTAGAGAACTGTATTCATTATACGATACCATCAGCATCCCTATTCTCTAGGCTTTTTCTCTTCCAAGAACAAAAAGAGAAAAAAAGAAACTCGAAATCTTCATTGAAGAGAACCCGCCATCAAAATCAACATGTTTTGACAGGAAATTCACGACCGACGAAAAACCCTCGGAAGATACAACAATTATCCAAAACACTCTTCACTCTGGGTCATTGCTTCCGCCACCGTTCACTGACGTATCCCCCATTTCAGTGTCCACTTCACCCTTCTTACCAGCTACATAAAATACAACAGGAAAGTGTTTGAGATGCGTTCATATATGCTTAATGGGGCTGAGTGTGAGTAAACGTAAACAAACACCACGCTAAAAACATATAAATATAGTACCTTTCTTCTTCTTCGGCTTCTTCTTTGTCTTGGTCCCTAGAGCCAACCAGGCCTTGATCTCTGGGTCCTCGATTTGCTTAGAAGGCTGCAAGTCCTGCAGTGGATGTGATGTGATCCTATCCGACCCACTTGGCAGTAACAACACCGTGAATTTGATATGAGCCACAAGATCGCCTACAAAAACCCACCCATCACTTTTTTCATCCTGACTGTTTCTTTCTAAGATAAAAAATAATAAAGACGTTTTTTATTGAACACCCATACATGCATAGATAATTGCACTTCAAATCTGGAATATATATATATATATTTGATGTGTGAATTTATAAAAAATCATTATTTTTTATATAAAAATGTAATAACTTAATCATAAAACCAAATTTGAAATTTTTACAAAAGTACAATAATATTTTGAAAGTTATTGTCGTTGAATTTTATTTATAAAATACCCTTGTACATTACCTTCATCCTTTAATAAAAATTTCAACTTTACCTTTTATAAAGATGACAAAAATACTCATTATCTTTTCGTTTACACAGACAAACCTTGCTTAACGAGCAAAATATCATAAAAAATCACTTCTTTTTAAAAAAAAAAACCTACATTAACCACTC
>NW_006498404.1:2653558-2671634 GCF_000471905.2 Amborella trichopoda
CCCTATACCCCCTGNGTGCCTGACCTCCCACGAACTAACAAACGATTGAGTGAAAGTAACCCATGATTTTACAACTTTGTTTGTTCAGCAAAGAACACAATATAAATATCAGAAAACTAAAAACAGATTTGAGATTTTCAATCAATTTAAATAGTGAACCAAATGTAAACATGATTTCAGTTGTTTCATATAAGCAAGTAATCCAGTCAGTTCAGGAGTATCCACATGTTAAGCCACACCAGAACATTATTTGCAAGGAAGGACATACTAAGAGTTGAAATTTTAACCCTTAATGGAATCTTTAGTATATCATACACCATTGAGGTATGGTATACCGCACACCACATGGATATCCACTGTCCACTTCTGACAAATGCAGTAGATTACCAATAGTTCCCAATGTTAAGACATTCACCCAAGTACAATTAATCTTCACCATCCATCATGTGGAACATATGATGGATATCCTAGTGCATCAGTTGTATAGTATATGCTTCCTCTAAAAGAAAACAATCAGCATTGAAAGGTAGTAGTATGCTCACCAGGCTTCTCATGAAGGACAGGATATGGTTGCAGAAGTTCATGATTAACACATTCCACCAATCCTAGCCTAGCACGCTTCTCTTCCAACACCCTAAACAAACATGAAAGCAATAATATAACCAATAGATCAAAAACATGAAAACCAATTTGCTCGTACCAAAACATAACGTGGATAAGAACGGGAATCCAGGGAAATAGCAAGAATACCTTGCAGTAAAAGGCATGATTGGGAATCTTTGATTAATTTCACTGAAAATAAACCTTGAAGATTTCATTTTCAGGTGGTAGTTTTTGTCAACAGCTCTCTTATAAATGGTGGTCTGCTTCTCATCCAGTAGCTTGGGCTGAGATAATAAAAATCATTAACAGAAAGACAACAAACAATCCTTCAGAGGAGCATAACAAAATCTTCTTCCAGACACTAACAATGACAGAAAAACAAAATTAGGCTTTAGTTGAAATTCATTTGGCTAAATAGTAACAAAGGAAACAAAGGAGATAAAAAATCTTAGCAGCATCTACCAGGCTAATACGAAAGGTATGCCCCTTAACCAAAAGAGAAAATAAGTTAAGGATGGGCTTTAAGGTCTTGCTATGGAGAAGAATAGCATAAACCAAATGTAGCTTGTGTGCAATAATAGGCAAAAACTATCCATTCTGAGGAGTAGAGATGGATGGTTTCAATGAACCATGGCTCCAATAGTCCATTTGAAATTCTGTTATCTCATGACTATGGTTAATCTCCAACACTCACATATTCCGGATGAGCAATAGAGATGCCGACAGTGAATTGTACTCCATATACATCTTGTGACTGTAGTCATATTTCATTTATTTTATTTTTATCTTGATGAAGTGTGAGTACTATAGTTTCACCCTTTATTGACGAGGTCTAGATTATATAGTTTTGATTGTTATTTCTTGCTACTTTTCGTTAGCAGTGGATTTCAGAATGACAAAGTGTTTGGATTCCTTACCTTCCCATCACCCGTACTTGTGACAATATCAATAGCATAAACTTCATTCTCTTCAAACTCAGCATCGTCAACTCTAGTCTCCGGATTACTTACATTAAGGATAACTTTGTTTCCATCAATCACAAATTGTTTTAGCTGATGGCTAAGCACACCCTCAACAATCTTGCAATCATAGGCAGCAGCGACCTTTTGGATGGCCTCCGTCACATCCTTGTTCTGCAAAACCAAGTCCATAACACTTCATAAGCTCACACGGAATGCATAATGTCACTGTTAGCAAGTCGCCGACTAAAAGCAGGTATGGCAAACAGAATTCATATTTTGCACTGAGGAGAACATATATTATATATGTATTACACAACAACAGAAAAAATATCTGAACAAAGACTCTGAGAGACTGAGTGCAGAACTGCAAGAGCTGACCCAATAGGATCAACCATCAAACACATTCCAAGTTTGAAATGTACTTCACAAAACATTAGTCAGATAATAAATGAAACCAAACTGAAACTGCCGGTGATTAAGCTCAACACTGCCAGATCTCAAACTTTTCTCAGTGTGGTAACACTA
Organism: Amborella trichopoda; assembly: GCF_000471905.2. The sequence continues at coordinate 2,655,649 of NW_006498404.1, forward strand.
TCTAGAAACTATAGAAGCCTCAGATGCACCAATTCACTCGATATAAGTGCCCATTTCCAAACGACAACAGCCAAGACAAGTCAACAATTTCAAAATATTTTGCTAATAAAAAAAAATCTACAGTGAAAACCAATAGTCAAGTGTTTCAGAATCACAAGATTAAGGAGTTACAGCTTGTGTTTCTACCACCCTATGAGCATAATAACTTGAATCCAAAGTTAATTACGATTTACGATCCCCGTTCAAATATATACAGGAATTGGGTCTGAGCTTATCATTTCTAAGCTTATCACTTCTAGATATGTCTAACTATATTCCAATTCCCAAGTCTTAACTCTAATATACTACTTCAGCACATATAATAACATGCTTTCCCTTGGCATGAAAAAAAAACTGCTCCAAACATTCCAAATATGATAAAAGGATCATCCTGCAGTCATCTCCCATGATGAACCAGCAAAGGAGAAGTTGAGCATCCTATACAGCAGGCATGTAGATAGTCTCATGCTTCTCATCTTCCTTCACAGCCTCTTGTGTTCATGCCTCATAAGTCTAATATACAGTCTCAATGTCGGAGGGTGCAATTCAAGAAGAGATGACCTAAGATAATCTACTTTTCCCAGATCAGATCCGGTCCCTCTCCGACTTGGCAAGCATATTTGATGTTGGAACAAGCACACTCACAAAGTGAAGTATGACGGTACAATTAATCACACATGACACATCTCATGGGAGAAAGACACTACCTGGAAGATTGGTATGCATATTAGGAAGCAGTCATTACCAGTTGCCATGATCACCATAGAGGTTAGCTTAGAAAGCCACAGTATCCATCGAGTATTAGGAATACATTTCAGATGGATGTGAAGACATATGGTTGCATCCTAACCAGTAGAACTTTATATGACAACCCAAACTCAATAAATCTTAAAACTGCTTAAGGTCGAAGAGCACCATCAACATCATCAGAGCCTTCTCCCAACTAATAGGAGTCGACTACACCGAATCATGGTCCGCCACTCTATTAAGGAACATATCTTCAATGAGACCATAAACAAAAAAATGATCATGTTATAAAACTTGGCAATCTAATAGAAATGATCAAAACTTGGAAGAATATAAAAATACGAAGAACGCTAAAAAAATTGTAAGGCTAGACTTGAGGCATATAATATTTTATACAGTAAACTGGGAACATGAAAAGGTGATAATAAACACAAAGTTAGAACTTTAGAGGGCACTAGAATCTAAACGTTTTAAAATTACCAATCTAAAACACAGTATATGGAATGCAAGTTAGTAATAATAGGAGTACAGACGATGAAGTAGTTAGAATTGACGGCCAAGAAATACCAAAAAGAGTGCACTTTCAATATCTTGGGTTGAAGAAATACCAGAAAGAGCACACTTTCAGTATCTTAGATTGATAATCTAGGAAAATGGAGAGATTGAGGAAAGTGTCACACAGAATTAAAGCCAGGTGGGTGAAGTGGAGATGTGAAATCGGAGTTTTATGTGATCGTCACATACTAATGAAACTGAAGAGGAAATTCTGTAGGACAACTGTGAGACCGGCTTTGCTTTATGGTGCAGAATGTTAGACAGACAAGAAACAATATACCCATAAAATGAGTGTAGCTAAGATGAGGATGTTGAGATAGATAAGTGGCAAGACAAGAAAGGACAGAATTGGAAATGAATACATTCATGAGAATATAGGTGTGGCACCGATAGGTAATAAGATGAGAAAAAGTAGACTTAGGTGGGCTGGCCATGTGCTGCGCAAACCCAGTACATCACTTGTTATGAGATGCAAGTTGGTTTAGTGGGCCCAAAATATAATTGGAAGTAGTGAGAAATGATATGCGGACTTATAGCCTCACTGAGGGTACGGCCCTTAATATAGCAGTGTAGTGGACCAGGATTCGTGTAGCGACCCCAATTAGTTGGGAAAAGGCTCTGACAACGATGTAATCCTTAATGAGGCCATACGCCCCATATCTTAAGGCCAAAGAGGTATGTTGAAAATTTCTAAATATTCAAAAAAGTGGGAAGGAGCACTTTACATCATATACAAATAAAGTCGAGTGCCACTTGAATATGTTGATTATGGTTTGATCAAAGCTCATAACAGCGAAGCTATGAAGGAGTTCAAGCATGGAATACCAAGCAAGATCAAAGATGAATGATCTTGGAAGAATCACCAATTACACCACTTGAAGTGTTGATATCCTAATAGAAACATATGAAGCCATCAAAAGTATGCTAAAGATTCCAAAGAAGTTGCACACCTCACAAACAATAAAAGAGGTCATAATACCTTAAAGAGTTCAATGTCAAGTAAGGATGATGAATCCAGTTGTTCAGCCTACAGACTACAAGTCTAGACAGCTTGTGAGAGAATAGTCCACTTCACAAAAATCAATCAAAATATAATACTTCATTTTTCAAAAGTCAGTCACAATATCATGCTTTCTACACGAAATGTAGTAGTTATGAACAATTTGGTTGTATTCCACATGAACAGCATTATAATGCAACACATCCAATTATTCAGTGCATCAATAGCACATTAAACCGTAGGAATAGGCCCTTGGCATAAGAGGTCAGGCTGGTGGGGTTACAAGATGACACTAATAGTTCCATGCAGTGTTTCAAAATGCAGTCACATCAGGTGTTATGTGCTCTGCATAACGGATCGCACATGCCCGCATATGCAATTTGGAGTGATGTGCTCGCATATGCGGTTTGGAGAGATGTGCCCGCATATGCACCGCATCAAAGCCGCATCTCACATCGAGCACATCAAGCCGCTATGTGCTGCCAAGCGGATCGCACATGCCTGCATATGCGGTTTAGAGAGATGTGCCCGCATATGCCCTGCATCAAAACCGCATCTCACATCGAGCACATCAGGCCGCATAATCTGTCTGCCACTTTTTTTAGAAACTGAACCCCTCTGGCAGGGGGTAATAAGGTCATTTTGACCTTCGAAAATGGGAGGAAAGGGTTTGGGGGGTTGTTAAACCCCCCAAACATCATTTTTCAACCACATCCATGGCTTCTATTGGATCGATTGAATCAAAAAAAAAAAGGTGAGGAAATTTTATTTGTTGAAGTTCTGCAATTTGTGCATTTGTTGATGCTTGGTTGTTGATTTGTATCTTTTGAGTGTTGATTTGATGCTTGGTTCTTCCATTTTATTTGTTGAAGTTCTTCAAGACTTCATAAATGATGATTGTAGCGACTCTTCTTGAGCTTGACTTGTAAACTCTTTAATCTTCATGGACTTTTAGTTTGTAGTATTTTGTAACTTTAAAGTTTGTGATTACATATTTGTGCTTATGGTAGTTGATTGTTAAATGTTTTATGAAACTAATTTCAAGTTTCTAATTTCTAATAGGGGATAGTGGATACAGAATCTCCGACAGCTGATACTTTTGGAGTTAATGAATAAACTAAATACCTAATATCATATATATCACCTCCATATTTTTTCTATGCATTAACATAAATTTTTAGATTTTTTAGAATTTTTTATATTTATTGAACTCATCATGGCGATGCACCCGCATCCGGACCACATCGCCCACCCCCACCCAACGCTTTTGGTCGCATCCCGCATTTTAAAACACTGGTTCCATTCCTACCCCATTTAACATCTCAAATTACATACTGATTCGACTGGATGGGATGCCCAAATAGATAAAGATGCATTTATGAGGGAGTACAACACCACATGGCATTTTAGATTAATCCTAATGCAATGTGTCAATAGCTACACTCTATCACAAGGAAGGGATTCCCAAGGAAAATACCACAAAACACAAGAAAAAAGACTAACACCATTCTACAAAAATAACACCACATAAAAAATGAAAACATTCATATTACTTCGAATTCAAACATGGGCTTTCTATAGATCCAATCTTTTCGTTATAGTAGAAAATCCCATTCACTCGGAGTTACAGATTCCCGACTGAGATGAGTGCCTAACAATAAACCCAAAAGCATGAGGGGCACCAACGAAGCAAGTTCCTAAAGCATATATCCAACAAAAGTTCAAAAGAAAAACGACAAAAGGCATATTCCAATCAAAGAAGACTTCTTCAAATCTATCTTTTGCTTCTCATCCAAACCCAAATCATGTTAATGGCTTCTCTTTCATTCATTTTATCCATATTTAACTCAAAAAGAAGTAATATTGTGAATTTCTGAGAATACTAAAAATCTAAACCATGACCACAAAGTCTAGATTGCAAAAATGGGAAAGGTTTCTATGCTACCCCTATAGCATAAAAGATATATATACTTCCCCCTTCATCCAAACGTCCAATTTAGATCAAGTGAGCCACTAACCATTTAATCTAAATCCGACGCTTCAGAGTATTCTATTTTTAATCTTTTTGTACTAACTACATGAATATGAAATTTGGGTTGTGGCATCACTTCAATGGGGCGCACCTACATAAAATATTAAAAAAAATATTTTTGACAAAATACAATGACCAAAATACCGCTGGAAATTTTCAGGGGCATTTCAATCATTTCTTTTATTGGGAATATTTTTTTCTACTTTTTTATAGGTGCAAGTTCAAGAGAGGATTGGACGGCCAAAATTTGGAGTCAAAATGTTTTGTATACAAAAAATTAAAAATAAAATGGTATAGAGGGTGACATTGTGATTGGGACCATCTAAGACATCCATTTAGAATGGACGGTTGGATAGGGGGAAGTATAGATGTTTTAAGTTGTAGGGGAAGCATAGACAGCTTGCCCTACAAAAATTAGATGTTCGAAGTGGAAAAGAATTAGAAAGTGACAAGAGGAGCATGGAAAATGGAGACAGAAAAGAATCTCATTCCACTAAAACTAAAGCAGGTCATAGACAAAGACTTCCCCACTTAAGTGCTTCCTTGAATACTTCCAACTACATGCTCATGACAATGTAACACACAGAAGCAAGTCCCAACTACAATATCCAGGTCAATATAGTTGGCAAGGACATTTAAACATGGCCGCAATGCTTCACCACAGACATTTATAACACACAGAAGCATAAGTTCCAACTATAATGTCCATGCCAATATAACATGACGACGACATTAAATATGCCAACATTGCTTCATCAGGGATACCTGTTTATAGTTATAATTATAATTATATATGTATGTATGTATGTATGTATGTATGTATCTGTGTGAAAACTACAGTGCATAAACTTCACTGCTCTTTCACCATATTCAATGGCATACCTATGTCAGTTAGTGTTTACTACTGTGGAAAAAACTAACATCCTCCATCCCTACATATACATACATGTAAACTATATCTCCATACCCAATTATAAATAAGTTTGAGTAAATAACTTGAATTCTAAAAATTTTCCATATGTATTCAAATTTTATATGAGAGCCTAGACGAACATCTCACAACAGAAGAGCAAAACAATTCTGAATATCTGGATTCATTTCATGTATGTTGAATCATAGCGCAACAATCCTTTGAAAAGCAAGTAAATGTAGGTAACCGTAGTGACTCAAGGGGAACTTAGATCAATTTAGTTCCCCCACAGAAAAATTTGCAAAATTAAAAAAAGGCAACAGTCATGCTATAGAATTAACATAACTATTAAAACCCAAGCGCCCAGAAAATTCTGGAAGGAATTGGAACTAGGTTGGATTCTGCAAGAAACATGAATCGCATACCACAAAGCAACCCCCTGCATTATCAACTAACGAAGTCGGAAATTGAAAGCAAAAGCAAAAGAAAAAATAGAAAAGAGATGCACATTCTATGTCAGAGTAACTATGACATTAGCTCCACATGGAATTACTTCCATCGCTTACAGGCAATCCTTCATCATCCAGAGAATTTCTTCCACTAACTAATGAATAAAGGGTTCAAAAAACAGTACTTGAAAGTGGAGTTTATCAACAGCATTTCAAAAAAAAAAAATGGACGACTGAAACTACAAGCCATTGGGGATTTCAAAACAATAAAATAAATAAATGAATTATAAAAAGATTCAGCCGAGGAACCTACTACAAAAAAAAGCATACAAGATGCATATTGCCTGTCAGAGTAACTATGACGTAAGCCTCACTTGGAATTTCTTCCATAAATTAGAGAAATACTCATCATTCAGAGACAACAAAGCAATATCAATATACCAAATACCCATAAACATAATAGTCAAAACGTACATAATATGCTTTTGGTATTATTTTGCAAGAGAGAAAGATAGAAAAAAAATCTAACAAGTAGAAATTGAATAGGTACATATCACCTGTCAGAGTAACTATGACATAAGCCTCACTTGGAATTTCTTCCATAGCTTAGAGAAATACTCATCATTCAGAGACAATAAAGCAATATCAATATAGCAAATACCCATGAACATAATAGTCAAAACGGTACATAATATGCTTTTGGTATTAATTTCCAGGAGACGGAAAGATAGCAAAGAGATGTAAAAAGCAGATATTGAATAGATAAATATCACCTGTCAGATTAACTATGACATAAAGCTTCACTTGGACTTTCTTCCATAGCTTACAGGAAATACTCGTCATTCAGAAACAGTAAAGAATGATCAGAAAAGCAAATACTCATAAGGACGATGTTCATGCACCTTTAATGTTACTCTTTACGAGAAAAACCATACCAATGAGATACAGAAGGTAAACCCCGAGGAGATAATGGATATGTCCTCAACTACTATGACATGCAACGGAAGTGGACATAGAAAATGAAATTCATTGAAGAGCAAGTGTGAACCACGACATACATAAAGCTCTAGGTCATTATCCTGAACAGTGTGCAACTGTATTTGTCTGTTGCATTCTAACAGATTGATTAAACCTTTGAGAGCACAACACCCTACAATGTGAATCGCTCAGATTTTCTTTTTGAGAAATTAATGTCAATCGCTCAATTGCAATTCCAAAAGAAACAATGGTCATGATTCTCAAGACAATTTGGTAAGAACCAATCATGTCCTCGATTTTTCAATTTCCTTATGATTCGCATCCATTTAAGGCATGAGTACATCAATGAAATCAGCTTTGAATTAGATGGATTCAATGAAAATCGTAGGGTTTAAATATTAGGACATACATTCGGCACTATCAAGGAACCCATCCATGACTGATGTATTCTTTCACCAAACAATCCATCCACGAACCAATGTATACTTTCATTAAAGCCAAAATTCCAATACATGTGTATCAGCAACCTTGTAATTAAACACAAGCACATAGAGAAAATACAAATAACCATCTAGTGTGATCCGTCGCAGCACTGCATAGTGGTATGTAGCACTGACAATAAAAGATACTAATGAAGCTAGTCTAATTTTCGCACACTTTGAATGCCAAGCCCCATGGATGATAAAAAATAATTTGAATTGGTAAATGGAACATACCTTTCTCCCAGGCCGAACAAGTCTAAGTGCAACTTCAGCGGCAGTGTTAGCAGCTGCAATGACATCAGCAGCCCTTCCAGTGACTGGTCCTTCTTGGAGGACATGAGTATGTGCTACCACAGCAATGAAGCCATCTATATGGCACCCCATATCACTGCCAAATGGATTGAGAAATCGTTGATAATTTCAAGGGACAATCAGGCCTTAATATGAATAAAAACTTTGGGCGTGAAAAATACAAAGAAAATAAAGATTAACAAAGTGCAGGTATTTATTAAATTTTCTAGTACTTACTATTATTTATTTAATAATAACTAATTTTGAAGGAATATAAGCACATTCTTCCAACAAAAGCATCCAACATGAGACCAGTAGGAAAAAGAAACATGGGTGACAACAGTGCAAGTGTTTCTGTGCGTATTCCAAGGTTTAACTGCCACAAAGATGAAAAAATAAGTATATTATCTCAATAGCATAGGCCAGTGTCCAAAAACCAGGCCTCACTCCAGGACTCAGCGGCTGCCTTCAGGTGATTCAGCTCCACGAGTCCCGAGGGTGTACCCGTAAGAGTCCTGACCTAGTCCCCCATAGTGGCTCAAAAAATTCCAGTAATTTGGTAAAATTCATGATAAATGAATAGGGAAAAAGGAAAATTCATTAAAAATTATGAAAAGATATATACAAAATAACAATGACTAGAAATTCATTTACATATGTACAGAGGGTCGCTTCAACGTGCTTGGGATAATCAAACTATCGCTATCCAAGATTCTCAGTTTTTTTGTGGAGTCTAAGCTTTGAACTCAATGAATAACACAAATATGATTAGGGACAATTTTAGGGTGGATTGAGCTAGGGTTGAAGAAAACAAGCAAGAAAATACTTTGGTGAGTCCTAATGAAAAGAAAAAAAAAAAAAAAATCGACTTTTTTGCCAAACCTGTTGAGAATAGACAATACACACAGAGTAGATTTTGAGAGACATTATAGCAAGAATGATTAAGAAAATGGAAGAAGGAAGTCGCATGTGCCCCCCACCTCAGGGGGGGGGGGTGGTCCGCCAACCCCCAGCCTGCTTTAAGACAATGTAAGAAGGAACCAGCAACGTTTTGTAAACTCGCCCAAGTCTGACTGGTACTTGCCCAAGTTACCATAGCAACATGGCCGAGTACTTCTACAGTATTGGCAGGCTGCCCAGTGCGAGTCAGACTAGGCAAAATTTAAAACACTGACATAGGCACATACACAAACTCCAACACATGCATGTATGGTACATTTGACATAGATATGCTTACATAATACATGCATGCATAAATACAAAGTATGTAAGTGTTTAAATGCACAATAGTACATGTAAATGCATGTAGATGCATAGATGCCCATAAACATATCATCATCATCATCCAAGCCTTATCTCAACTGTTAGGGTCGACTATCCATAAACATATATGAACATAAATATATATATGCATTCTGTACAAACAAAACATGAATCAATATAGATAGGTTGACAGTGCAATGTGTTCAATACGTAAGATCGATGATTATGTGCATGATATCAAATACATAAACATGTATGAGTGTATGCAAGCAAACCTAAATATCGCCAACAAATATATGCTATATCTTCTATTTACATGTACATGTATGCGAGTGAGCATATCTGCCCATCCATGTGCCCATACGTAGGGTCCACACTCAAATAATGCAACTACTGACTCATGTGTGCACAGGGAGCAAGAAGCATGCATTCCATAAACATGCATTAAACCTAGTGAAGTATTTCCTGGAGAAACTTACATTTTCACCATATCATTCTCCACCAGAGTGGTCTCATCACTTGCTAGGGGAGAGAAATGGCAGACAGTGTTATTAACTGATATGCATGTTGGAAAAGCAACACCCCGCTCAATTTTCTTCTTCGCATTCTTGTAAACACTCCCAGTTTGCCTATATAACACAACTGTGATCAGCCGCAATGTGTACAGTCAATAACAAGTCACGAACACATGGTTCGAGGGCCTAAAAAATGCACTCATTGAATTGATCCATATGATGCCATACACAAAACAAGACACGAACAAGAAATCAACTGCGTATGGTCTCACTTTCTAAAGCTCTTTCCTCCAAATAGATACTAGAATGTAACTCAAATATGTAAACATTTTGAAAACAAATGAGAAGCCCATTTGAGAGGAAGATGGCTTACTCCCTGATGAAGGCATCTCCTTTCTCGCAAATGTCTACCACCTTGGCCTTTGGTTTACATTCTGAGACTACCAATTGCAGAGCCTCTACAAAGTGTCATTGCAGTGACAAAAACCAAACGGAACAAAGCATTAGAAGTCAACAACAACCATAGGCAATCAAAAGCAAGAGAAGCATACCATGCAACACGTAAGATACCGCTTTAAGCAAACATGAATACATAACTTGATAAATGTGACCAGACTCATTACATATAAACAAATCTATGCAAAAAGTCAAGACTTTTGGTGAAGACCATACACAATTGAAAACTGGAAATTAAACAAAATCAAAATCAATCTGAAAAGTAATCAATGTCTATCACTGGTTTGAAAGAATTAACAAAATTAGAATTTCTATATGGATGGAATGTATATTGCAACGACATATCAATTAGAGATAAAATGCAGTTGAAATCAGACAATGAACCAACAATATGCAATAAAATAAGCCACAATGTCCAACACTGGATTGGATACTTAAATATTAAGTAAATATCATTGAAACTGCAAATTTCAATGATATGAATCTTTCAAATTACATGAAGTTAAATTATACAAAAGCAACAATAAGCTAGAAAAATAACCCAAAACACGAATCGCTAGTTCAAACAAGGAGAGATATTGAAGACTTACATACCAATTTAAACAAATACAAATAAAGTGAAAACCAATTATCCTAATCTTTTGCAGTGAAAAGATATCCATCCATATGTACTCATTTAAATGGAAATGAAAAAGTAAACCTCTAATAACAAGTTTTAAGCAATAAGGAAATCAGTAAATGGCCAAAAATTAAGAGTAATAGGAGAAGCATCATACTATTGAGGATCTCTGCAGCTGTCTTGTATTTAGTGACAACATCAGGGGAAGTGAGATCGAGCTCCCTCTCCTCCTTTGCTTCATCGTCTGACATCTTAGCAAAGCTCCTCTCCTGCAACCACCATAAAACTCAAAACCTTGATTCTCTCAAATAATGGTACTCTAGCGAGGAGGAGAATACGAAAGCTTCAGAGAAGCAAATAAACGAGCAAGAGGGCTACCTGCACACAGTAGCAGTGATGCTCGCAGAGAGAAAACTAGGGTTTTTCAGGAACGGTTAGAGAAAGAAAACTGGGGTTTTAGAAAACAATGAGAGAGAGAGTTAGAGAGAGAGAGAGAGAGAGAGAGAGATTGTCCTGGTGACTGCTGAAAGCGGAAGGAGAAGAGGCGAGGGCGAGGGTGGTGCGCTCCCTTTCTTATCAAAAGGGTTAGGGCACCATCTCTTCACACAGGAATTTATATATGCACAGGAGATGGAGAGGTGTGCTGTTGGCAGGTGCGAAACTCCTGCACGTAACATATCAATTTGTTCACACGTGTAGCCTCTTGTCTGCATGTTCGAAGCAAAGTTGACAATACAAGTAACGTAAATTCGAGGTCACAGGCTTAGTGCTTTGGAGAACGGATGGGTGGGGTGGATCGTCCACTTTTCGATCGAATAATGATTAGTGAAGCAGATTATTTGGCTATTAATTTTGATATAAATATTTTAAATCCGTTAGAATTTAAATAAGAAAAATTTGGTCGTTGCGGTATATATTTTAATACTTGCATTTAAAGACGAATAAAGATGTATGCCTTTTTGGGTTGCCCAGTTTCAAACATCTGACGTCTGTTTTGTTTGTAAAATTAACAAATTTTATTTAATAAACCAGAAGATTATAATGAATGAAGTTAAAATAAATTAGACGATACAACCAATGAATCTAAAGATACTCCTTTTATAGCCAAATCATCTGTGAAAAGTCTGCTACTCTATAGATATAGTTGAAAGAACATTTGCTTCTCTATAGATATGGTGCGTTTCCTTTCAAAAGGGTTAGAGCACCATCTCTTGTCACGAGAATTTATATATGTACATGAGATAAAGAGGTGTGTTGTTGGCATGTGCGAAATTACTGCATGTAACATAGCCATGGGAGGCTTGGTTCACACGTGTAGCTTGTCAGCATGTTGGAAGCAAAGTTGACAATATAAGTAACGTAAACCCGAGGTCACAGCCTTAATGATATTATGTTTTTATAGTATTTTGGAGATCGAATCGATGGGGTAGATATTCCGATATAGATATTCTAAATCCGGTAGAATTTAACTAAGAAAACTTTGGTCATTGCGGTATATATTTGAATACTTGCATTTAAAGACAAATAAAGATCTGTACTTTTTTGGGTTGCCCAATTTCAAACATCTGACACCTGTTTTTTTCAACAAGAGTAACGAATTTTATTTAATAAACTAGAGAGATTACAATGAATAGAGTTAAAATAAATCAGGCGATACAACCTATGAATCTAACGAGACTCCTTTTATAGCCAAATCATCTGCGATGAAGTATGCGTCTCTATAGATATGGTTGAAAGAACATTTGCGGCCCGAAGTTAGATCCTTGATTTTTTATCGTAAATAATGAAGCCGCCACGGAGGTCTTGACAAGCATTTACACCAGTTGATTATGTTGCCATAAACATCCGACATGTTCGCAACCGTTCAGTAACAATTGTTTAGTTCTTTATTTTTCTTTTTCTTTTTTGCACCCATTATACATATCTTCTGATAATTCAATGTTTTAGAAATGTTCAAGTTGTATTCCCATGAGGCTTGTACCTCAAAGATGTATACCCGTAGGTTTGAACCTCTGACACAGTGAAACAAATACATGCACTGCCAAGTTAAACATTTCAATAAAGCATGTTGTTTCGAACCTACTCACGATTTCTTAATTGTTTGCCCTCCGCGATCTTTCGTTGAACCGGCCAGAAACAGCTTGCAATACAATCAATCACTTGATAGGGAATAAGAGATTGTTGAGAAGGGAAAAATTCATAGGATAGATGATAAAGAATGGTTAGCCTGCAATTCTTGTGATGGCTGCCCCGCAGGCCTGCGAATCTGAAATGTATGCGGATGATGTAGAGGCCACACCATCGTTGTTGGAGGGACGAACCATATTTGTGCTTTCAATAATTAACGTGTTATGCTCGTAGTAGTCTTTTATATTCTAGCTTCAGGAGTGGTCTTTTATATTCTAGCTTCACTCAATACTGATCCAGAATTGACCTGGTTTGCTGAAATCTCTGCATGCTACTTTCCTGTAAGTTCTATAAAGAAACAAAACAACCTTAGAAAGGAACTAATCATATTGTGTAGTACATGAGAAATGCATCACATAATAAATTTACATCCAAAGCCGAAACTACAACCCCCTCGATAAAAGACCCCAACTTTATCGGCTAAAAAATATTAATATTTTAGATTTGGCTAAAAAACAAAGTGAAAAAAGTTTTAATACGTATGAGGACTATATAATTATTTTACTGTGAGGATATAATAAATTATTGAACATTAACTTTATGCCATGACTTGGTAGCACCTAGAGCTCTATTTGACAAAATTTATATGTTTTCATTAAGCATGACAACATGGAATGCTTCCTCAACTGTCATGTCATGAACTGTAAATGAGTTTTTTAGATCGTACAATATAACAACCGTAACAATGCTAAACACATGAATTGCATTAATGATCGACAAAGCAATAACCTTAAGTATGATAATTTTTTTAAAGAAAACTGACTTCAATATGGGACTATTATTAATAAGATTCAAAAGACAAAAAATGTAACTATCGTGTTGTGTGCATCAATAAAGGGTCATTTTGCAATAAAAACCTAGAATCAGAATTGGAGACTTTCAATTCTGAAACCTGGAGGCAAATAATTGAGTACGTGGGAATAGAAACTACTGTATCTGGTTAAATAATTTGGAATTATAGGGATTTTGGAAAACTCTATTTAATTTAAGCTAAAATTTTGAAAACTAACAAATCTAAAAGTTGAGCAAAATAGCCGACCCCATAGTTTGAAAAATGCTATGACAGTGATGAGGAGGAGATCTAAAATTTAGTTGATTTCAACTGTGCATTGAAGTTTTTGTCAATGAGATGGAAATATTAGTTGAATGAATTAGATCCTGATTCTTGTTAGGTCTAATGAAATAGGCATGTATATAAAAGGAAAAAAATGGATAAGGTCATAGCATGCCTAAGTATATCATTATGTACATCACACTGAGCTAAAATGTTGGGTTCTGCACTTCTCTCCCTCAAAAACCTATAAAAAATATAAAAAAAATATTTTGGAAAAAATATAACGATTGAAATACCCTCACGAATGGTTGAGAGCATATTTGAGTATTTCAACTTTATTTTGTTTCAATAGAGTTGATTAAGCTAAAATTTTGGGTGTCTGCTTCTCCCCCTCAAGCAGTTATAAAAATATAAATATTTTTTTAAAAAATAAAGATCCACCAAAACACCTATAAAGTCTATATTATAGATCACCTAGGTATTTTTAAACTTGATTGGATGGTCCAGAGCAAGCCTAAGCATTCCAACTTCTTATTTTTTTTCTATAGGACTGGATCTAAAACTTTAGGCATCTACACATATAAATAACTTGCACTTATACAAAATATTAAAAAGTTACTATGCAAAAAACGAAATGACGGATGTGCTCCTAAAACTTTGAGGGATAGTTTGATCATTTTATTTTATACAAATTATTTTTTTATTTTTTTATTTTTTTGTAGAAAATACCCAATTAGACGCACATACCTATAAATTATTATCTCGATCCGGTTTTAAAAATAAATAAAAGTACTTGAAGTTTTGTCCGTATTTTTAGAATGACAAAAAAGGAAATTTGCATTTCCCATTTTTGTAGGCAATCCACTCATTTATAGGTGGTGGTGGAAGTTTACAATTCTCACTTTGCCAAATTGAGAAATGTGGTAGTTTTGATAAATATGGACTTACGTTCACTGTAGCATTTCCAGATGTCAAATTGGGAAATGTCATAGCTTGCAACCAAATTTTTAGTTGCCAAACAACCCATAAAAGACACAAGAAACCAACATACCAAAGCTTATTCAACCATGGCAATACAAAGGGAAAGTAACACAAGGCTTGATCGTAGAATTCTTAAACACTTAGGACCTTCAGCTGTGATTAAATCATTCTCTCCATTTTCTCCATAATGCTGCTCCTGGTTTAGATGAGATGAAGTTCCTAATTGTGTGGCTTTTCCTTCACTCTCACTAATTTTTTGGAGAATATGAAAAAACAATATGTTATCTTGGAATGTTTTGGTTACACTCTCTTTTTTTCTCTAAGGAACATTTTTTTACTGGAATATGTTGGTGAAGTTATTGTTGTGATCAAGATTCTTGTTCTAATCCTACATTTAATAAGCTTATCTCAAAACTGGTATTCAAATATTCAAAATTAAGGAAGATTAATGAAGTTTTCAAAAAATATTGAGTTTAAGGAAGATTAATGAAGTTTTCAAAAAATATTGAGTTTTGAAGCACATGAAAATAAGAAGCTAGAGTGTATATCTGAAAAATATATATTTCTTTTAAAAAAAATATGTTTGCCAGTTTGGATGTCAAATAAAAAAACCTTCACATTGAAAAAAATGATAAGCTTTTTCATCCTTAATTAATAAACATTGCCATTTTTTATTATTATTACGTTGGGTTGTTGATGAAGTTAACATACTGAAAAAGCAAAGTCGTCGTATTCTATCCTTCCAAAATTCTCTTGCCAATCCAAAACGTTTTCTTGTGTCTCACATAGAAATAAAAAATTTGCTTCCATACAATAAGCAAACCTGTAATCCGAGCTTCTCCTTATTCATGAAGAGAAGGGTTTTCTCATGGGTATGGTATGAGAGAAAAGGCTCGCCTTTTGTAGAGAGAGAAGGGGCTTTGGTCTTACGAAAATGCCCCCTAGGGTTTCCATGGATGAGGCTTGAGCTTCTCTGGTTTTTTGCAACCCGAGTTTCTCCTTATTAGAAGGGGCTTTCCGGGTGGATATGAGAGAAAAGACTTGCCTTAGATTTACAAAGACACTGCCTAGGGGTGCCATGGATGAGGTTTGAGCTTTTTTGGTTTTTTGCAACCCAAGCTTCTCCTCATTCATGAAGTGAAGGGGTTTCCCATGGATGTGGTATGAGAGAAACGACCTCCCTTTTGTAGAGAGAGAAAGGGATTTGGCTTTACAAAGACACCGCCTAAGGCTGCCATGGATGGGCCTTGAGCTTCTCTGATTTTTTTAGAGGGAGCAAATGAAAATGCTTTGTATATTCAAAGAGAGAGAGAGAGACAGAGAGAGAGAGAGAGTATAGTTTGGGGTTTATGATGCTTCATGGAGTTGTTCGATCACGGGTTAAGGTTTGCACAGGGGTGACAGAGCTGCACTTTCATAAAAAAAAAA
>NW_006498404.1:2684092-2703224 GCF_000471905.2 Amborella trichopoda
ACCGTTTTACTTTTAATTTAAGTTAAATTTAAAGTTTAGGTTAGGTAGTACTACTAACTTTAGTTATTAGTTTAGTAGTACCTACTATTTATTTAACTTTACTTATTATATATATATATATATATATATATATATATATATAAAATAGAGAGAGATAGAGAGAGAGAGGGGCGAGGCTTTAAACAATCAAATAAGAGCCCACCTCAAAAAGTTCACTAAAAGAGGTGGTTTTTATGCCCAAATATCTTTAAATTGATCATCTCGATATCAATATACATGGACATAAGAAAAAAATGGATTTTAAGTATTGGTAATAGTGCATCTGTAACATATTTTTTTACCATCAATTTTCAAGATTTTAAAGCTTTCATAGATCTGCTCGATCTACACTATTATTGAAATTTTAAATTTAATAATTAAAGGATTTTAAAGCTATCACAAAGATTTCACAACTGAAACCACATTTCTCATACTAATTGAGGGTAGGCTTTATTTTCATTGTTTAGAGCCTCGACTCTATACAGACCGTACCCATATATATATATATATATATATAAAATAATAAATATATACTATAAATAAACATATATTGTAAATAAGCATATATATATATATATATATTACAAATATAAATATGTAAGATATATAATATAATATAATATGAATATGGATTAATAATATGTATATAAAAGTAGTATATAGTGCATAATATTATATATAATAAATATAAATTAAATTAATATGTGCTATATTATATCATAAAGTAATATAATATAATATAGTATAATATTAATATTTATATGTTATGCTAATAATATGTTATATTACAATATAATATTGTATTAATACATGTTATAGAATATAGTATAATATAAATTAATATATTGTTTACTAAAACATATTATTTATATAATATATTAAATATTAGTTAAATGTATTTTATAAAGTTATGTTAGACTGCTCACACTATATAGTATTTTATAATTGTACTCAACAAATTTTGAATACTAATGTACCATTATTTTCTAATACAATATTTTTTTAGTAAGAATATTTTTTGGTTATTAAGAGATGTGTGGCGTCATCTACATAAGGTGTGATTATGGCGTAACCCTCATGGAGCATTAACTGACACTAATGTGTTTTATATGGGTGATGTCACACCTATCTTAATGACAAAAATACCATTACTGAAAAAAATGCTTTATGTACAAAAGAAGAGTATATAAATGTCTAAAATTTGTTGGTTACAATTAGAAACATACCCCTAATTTATATATGAAATATATTATTTATATTTATTAACATATATTATAAAGTAAATTAATATATTGTTTAATATAAAATATACTTTAGTTGTATAATATATTAAATATACTATTTAATATATAATAAAGTATTATATTGTAAATACTGAATAGTGAACCGTGATCAGTGGGGTCCATACATGAGAAATAAAACCCAATAAATATTTCCCCATGGGTTGTGTGGTTTTGTTTTCTTGCAAAGTGGACCATTTTATGGTAAAATGTTGTACCCTTGGTTTTATTACAATTTTATTGTGAAAATATTTTCACACCAATCAAACATGCACTTTTTCATCATTACATGGGGATTATCTACAAAAAGACCATTTATATTTGGGTGCGGTTTCTATAATGTTACAACCTTAAACAATCCAATTAAGGCGCACCACCAAAATTTATCATAACATGTAATTTTGATGTAATAAATTTATAGGATTATTTGAAAAATTTATTTTCTTATCCAAGTAAAAAAGTTTAAACTAAAAAAATAGTTTAAATCATGTAGATCTATAAACATATGAAAATATTGGAAATGGACGGTCTAAAAAATGTGTTGCTAGAGGCACTATTTATGGGACTCAAAATGATTATTCTTTTTCATATTCATGCATCTCGATGTTGAGATGATCAATTAGAGGGTTTTTCAACATCAAAATAACATTTTTCGATGGATTTTTGAGGCGCATCTTTAATTATACATTTTAATATTACAACCTTATATAAACTTTTTACTTTATCTTTTATATAAGGAGTTCACAATTATATATATATAAAATTGTGAACTCCTTATATAATTCAGTGGGGAAGAGATGTCCTACCCGTTTTTTTAATAGATTAGGGAGTTACATTTTGAAGGTGTTAATGGGATGGCTTGGGGTTAGTGACTAAATCTAATTATTTTTTTGGGAAAGTATAGAATGAGGCCATTTCCTTTTGACAAGGTGGTCGCATTAATGTTGATCATTGGATATAAAATTGGGTGGTTATAATTATTCAATTGATTAAACTCAGAATTTTTTTTAAAAAATTATTGAACTTTGTGACACATCTAATCTATTAAAATTTATATCAGATGGTTGTAAGGAATTGTGACCACTTTGTATCAAATATAAATGCACTCATTGTATACCGTCTTTATTTTAATTTTTTGAAACTTTGTGTCTAATAAATAAACACTTGTAAAATTATTTATTTTGAAATTTAAAAGACAAGAATGATATTAAGATAAATGGTTCAACAAGAAACCTTATTAAAGAAGAAAAACTCTCGCACGACATTGTATTTACTGCTCTTGGTGGCGTCTTGCGTGGCTCCCACTTTCTCGGCTAAAAATTGGCCCAAGCCGATCAAGCTCATAACCATGATGTCTTCAGTATCAATATTTTACCTCCAAGAAGTAGAACGGCTTGGCTAGGTTCAAGCCACCGAACCATGAGCCGAGTCACACTATTGAGTATTCCCCGAACTTTAAAAGAGCTAAAAATTAAATCATTAAAATTAACACACAAAATTGCCAGCAAATGCATGATTAGAGCTTAATTTTCTGTCTCTCAAACTTCTGCTTTCTCTCTCATCTAATTTGGTTATTTGCCCTTCATAACGTAAGTCTTTGTTGGGTGTCATTTCGATGGAATTCGAATATCATTTAACGTAATTGAATCTGAATTTGACGGGACAATGCCCTCGAGCCATTTCATTATATGCACCCATTTCTCTCGTTTTCTCTCTCCGTAAAGAGTTTATTACTCCCTCCCTTTCGCGTTCTCAACCCTCAACAAGGGTTGTTGCAGAGTGAGAAACCTTCCTCTCTCCGTCAGATCTGAACCCTTGCAACGCCATCAAAGGTTTTCGTAATTGCTTTTTAGCGGAGATATCTAGGGTGTTCTTTATCTGGGGCGGTTTCCCTCCGCCGAAATTGTGTTTTTCGGTGGAGAGTTGATCCAGGCGCCATGGCTGCTGCAACTGCTCCGATCACTATGAAGGAAGCTCTGACGGTTGGTTCTTTCCCTATGATTCACTGGTCTTTTCATTTTTTTTGGGGCATTTCTCTCTGCTTGTTTTTGAGAATTTGTCTTTTTGCTGCATCGATCTGGTATCCTGTGGTTGCTTTCTCTGGTTTTTGCTTATTCTATTGAAATTGAATCTGTTTTGAGGCGTCCTAGCTCTCTTCGTTTTGTTAAGAGTCTTGGACCTCAAATTGATTTGAGAAATGGGAAATGATTTAGCTGCTTAATTTGGCCAGCTTGGTTGGATGGATGAGATTACCAGATCCCTACTATCAGTGCCACTATAATTCGTTTTTTTGAGGGTTTGAACTTTTTTTCTTGGTAGATTACCAGTAAATGCTGGATCTGTTGGATCTACAGTGTTGACACTGGTGATCTGATAAACTAATCAGAAAAATTCTTGATCTCTGTTGGGACTTATGAATCATTTGAAGCTTTCAATTCAGTTGCGGAAGCAGATTTCCTTTAAATTGTCGTTTTACTCTCGTTTGCACAATAATTATATTAAAAGTGTTATTCGAAAATTTATATTAAAAGTGTTAGCCTTTGATGTTTTCCTGTGATGGACTCATATCTGTCATGGATTTAAAGCATTTTGCGATCTCCTATCATTTGATTATCGGGCTTCATTGGATAATTTGATAACTAATCATTTGTTTTCTGTTTATTTATTTAAAAAACCATCATTTGTTTTTTCTTTCTGGCTATTATTTAACCGTAAAAATGATAGTTTTATTGATTGGAGATTATTGTGGATCAAATCTTGTTTTGTTTGCTGTTCTCCTTTTTCAAAATTAAGTTTTTGTCTCAACTTGAATTTCATTTAAGTTGAAATAGTTGTATTTGCCATCGTCTTCCTTTTGGAATTCAAATATTGCGAGTCTGTACTTCTCCAAGACATTCTTGAGACACATGAGAACACAACATAATTTGTATTCATATCTTCACTTAAATCTTGATTTTTATGATGTTCATAGATTGATCCTGACAATATTGGCTATATTTCCTTTCCCTTTTGCAGTTGACAAGCCTGGGTATAAATCCTCAATTTATCACATTTACACATGTGACCATGGAGTCAGAGAAATATATTTGTGTTCGAGAAACTGCTCCTCAGAACAGTGTGGTGATTATTGACATGAATATGCCTATGCAACCTCTGAGACGGCCTATTACTGCTGACTCAGCTTTGATGAACCCCAACAGCAGGATTCTTGCTCTGAAAGGTTGCTAAATTTACCTGTGTTTCACTCAATAAATGGTTGCTTTGCATGCATAATGTGAGAATACAACCAATCCTCTTTGTTTTATCATGAGATGCATATTTTATACCAGTTCTATATGGGATCCATGCATTTGCTCTCCTTGGGAGAAAGTGCTGGCTTTTACATTAATTTTTTTTCAACAATTTTAACATGTTTTGGATGGAAAAAAACTGTTTAGCATGAAGATAATAACAATTATAGTTGCTCATTATAAGGCTAATGACTTATATGCTTAAATGATAAAAGTCGAACAGGAAAAAATATGACGTAGGCTTGTTAACTATAAAAAATAGGATATTCACAGCTGATTATTTATAGTGATAATAACCTATACTATTTGTGAAGAAAAATCAGAACATGCAAAACATATACTATATGCTTGTTTACTATATATTAATAGGTTATGCATGGCTGATTGGACTGAGGAACTTATGCCCTTAGGTTTTATTTCCTCGTATGTGAGATGGCAAACATATTATGACACTATGCTATTAGTTGCAGCTCACAAACAGAATCGTATTGATTATTCTGTCGTTACCTTCTGAGCTCCTTACCTTGTTTCTGCTTATCATTTTACAAATTTGTTGAAAGGTGCATGTGATAGTTGCTATATTATCTGCATTTTTCTTATCATTTCTATATTAGTTGAAGTTAGGGGGTTTGGAATAGGAGGGCGACATGGGGAATCTTGTGGGTGATGAAGCCAACATAATAAGAATCACACTTTCTAGTCCTGGGAGAATGTAGGGATGTGGTTGCTTAGACCTTTCTGTGGAGTTCTCCTAGGCAGACAAAGAAGAGAGTAGTATAGATTGGAATAACCCTAGTTGAAGGCCTTGAAGGGAGGCTCTGAATTAGGTTTGAACTAGGCAAGGAACACTTCAGATTTCTGAAAAAGAAGTGTCTACTGGTTAATGGATGCTTTTGCCAATTGGTTTTCTTGGATCTTAACCTTAGGTGGTTGCCCTATTGAATTAGATTCTTCTGGTTGTGCATATA
The DNA here is from genome assembly GCF_000471905.2 of Amborella trichopoda. The sequence continues at coordinate 2,689,670 of NW_006498404.1, forward strand.
AATAGGGCGGTCCAAGTGAGGAATGTTTATGATTAACCAATGGCAATGTGACACGAAATAGAATAGGAAACCAGTGCTTACTTAACGAATCTTAAGAGTGACTCGATAGCGGTGGGCTTCTTGCTTGGTTTCTTTGCTGGTCTCCTCAAGAGATCGTTTATTTCTGAGGCGTCTTGGTGGAGATAACCTATGGCAAGTCGTGAACGATTTAGTGGAGATTATGTTTCACCCAATTGAGAAGCTGAGCTTAGTTCGTGGATTGGGAGGAGAGGAATTTATCCATGGGTATTGGGATGTCCATTTATGTATTATTGGGTTGTGCTATCATGTATAGGTACAATTTTTTGAACGGGCAAATGAGTTATGGTTTTGTTAATGGTCTAGTGTGAGGAATGATTCAATGACTATGTCAGAGCTTTTCTAATACTTTAATTATCCCTAGACGAGTTTAGGGAGGTTGGAAGCATTCCCGGAAATGGAATCTCTGAGCTTACTAACTACTTAAAATGGCTTCCTGGTTAGCAGAGTAACTGTTAGAATCCTTTGTTGCCTCAATTGGACTAAATATGGCCTCATCTGCTTTGTTATGATAATTTATAAAGAAAAGTTTTTGTTCTCAAGTATTGGGCTTTATCTTCTCCGATGGGGCGCAACTCATATGGGAATGAGAATGTAAAGTTAATTAACATTTGCAATTTGTTTTTAGGATATTTTGGGTGGCATTTTCATGGAGCTAGTTCCTTTTGATGTCACATTGAGCTGGGCAACTTTTCTTCTTCGTTTTTTACTTGAGAATGGGATGGTGTAAATGGGCAGTTAAGGAATTCCCTCCAGTTATTCTGAAATTTATATCTAGGGGTTGGGGAATGAAGAATCACTCTTGAAAGGTCTTGGTCTGCTAGCCATGCATTCCCATCGTTTGGTAAGGAGGGCTGTCTATGATGTAGACCAGATGAGCTAGTTTGGGTAAGGCCAAGGAAATGTAAAGTGGTGTTTGAGCTTGATAATTTGGAACAAGGGATCCTTTGTCAATCGACAAGCAAGGCTTTTAGCAAAAAATATGAATGAAGGGAGAAAATGTGGAGCTGATTTAGTCTCTACTATCAGTTATGAGAGAGGTTGGATGGGTCCGAAGAGTGAGAGTGTCGAGCTGTAGTTGTAAAATGTGTGATATCATAGTTTCCTTTATCCACAACTATAAGGGTCTTGTTTGTATTCTGGGTAATGTTATCAACTATTTTAAGTGTTATTCTTGCTTAAAAATGTTTGAGAGCTGTTTGCAGTGTATTTGTTTTCTTAAATTTCTTTGAGGTGAAATATGTCCAAACTACAAATGGTGTGATGTTGCAGATGATTAGAGGTCTCAACGGGACTAATGCGAATGATTGGAGGCTTCAATGGGACTAACATTAAAAACCTTCATGTTCAGAAAAAAAAAGAAACCTCTCATTTTTTTTTCGCTACAAAGAAACCCTTTAATGTGAACGTATTTGAAAAATTGTGCTTCTCGCTAGCTATTGTCTCTCTAGCGAAGGAAGTACGACCTCAATTGGCATCTCTAAGGACAAGATTAAAGGATGTGTTTAAGTCACTAATGTCAAAGATTCCTCCACTTTGTTCATACTGATCCTCCATAGAACCCTTTTTTTTTTTTTGAGGTAAAATCCTCCATAGAACCGGTGCTTATTGTCTTGGCTATTCATGTTCATTGAGTTACCCTTTGATATTATAGGGCCAAATAAATGTTGAGAAACCTCTCTCGGCATAGTGAAGGGTACTTTTCACTTCCATATCATTTTATCAATGAATTCCAGTGCTCTGAACAATACCCTATGCTTTGAGCCTTCTTTAGAAGTGCCTTGATACCCGTTTGAGCTCCGGTTGAAGACTAGTGTAAGACTCCCCAGCAGCACCTTACTCCGTTACGACTTTTAAATGACACCATCCGCCACTCTTGATCCAAGATTCTCCTTGATACTGCATGATTCCTTCTCGATTGGTGCCTGTGAAAATATGGTACCCTGATTACTTAAGCACTTCATTGCCTTTAAAGGTTATACCATTCTTCCCTCCATGTTCTCCTTAAGATTTCTAACTGGTAATCTTTCATATGTATACCCACGTTTATGATTTAAAGAGCTATGATTAACAGAAACCAAGGTTCCTTCCAATTTTCATCAAGGCTATACACCTGTGGATGGAGGGAGGTTTACTAGGAAATACAGAAATTCTTGAAGAAAGGCTGACACCCATTTGGAGCTGCTGCCATTATGGGATCAACCTAAACAAGCCTGTTACAAGGGCGTGGGCACACACAATTGTTTCTGTCACAGGCATGCTATGTCCAATACGACTTCTAGGAGGAATTGCATGTTGGACATGTCGTGTACATAAAATGCTGAGGTTTTGACGTGTGTGGACATGCATTCTTACATTTTTGATTCACGGAAACGTGTCTGGCACGTTTGCCTTTTTAATGTGGAAATGCATCGAACTTAGTATTGAATACCCAATTGCAAATGAAACTGTGCATAAGAAAATGATTGAGGTGTGCTCGCTGTACATAATACCAATAATTTGGGAAGTGACTACCTCGTAGTGAAGATGATCAAGTGTTACCATCTTGTCCATCCTTGTTACCCAATGTGAGGCAGGTATCCTTTGAGGGTGGGCCAGATGTGCTGGATACATGACAAAGCCATCATTGTCAAGTGTAAAATTGCAAACTTCTTCTGGGAACCCTAAGTTACCGCGTTTGTTCATCCTTGTATGGATCCTTACTCTCATGATGACTACCTTATCTATCCTACCCAACAACTTAACTTGATAGCCGAGAATGTCCTCATCCTAAAGATAATCCTCGAAAGAGAAGGCTACATTAATCTTTGCCTTCCACCAGTCTTTAATTTATACATATACACATGCACTCATATCTATGGAGATATGTAGATATAGATATAGAAATGGATGCCCTTGATTCAATTGACTTACACTTAATTTTGGTTTTGGATAAAGTTCCTTGAGCTTTCCATTATGATGAATTATGCACTTCTCTTGCTATATGGCTTTCTTATAAAGAGGTTTCTGAACGTCCTCATTCTTTTTGGCTTTGGAGTTAGTTTCCCAGAACTAGGAAGGCCAAATTCTCTGAACTCTTTGTGCTTAAACTATATGTTCCACATACATCAAATTCTATGCATTGTCTCTATATGACTATTTGGTTTTTATTGGCCTGACTGTTGTATTGCTTCAATGGAACTGAAGCTCAAATACCTGGAACTACACAAGACCACTTGCAAATATTTAATATCGAGATGAAGGCAAAAATGAAATCACATCAGATGCCGGAGCAGGTGATGACATGGTCTTTTATTGTTTACTTGCTTGTCTACAGTTTTTTTATTTTGTTTTGCAGTGAGAATAATGTAGGTGACATGTCCAGTTCTTGTGCTTTTTGATTGTTTAGGTTGTCTTTTGGAAGTGGATTACTCCAAAGATGTTGGGCTTGGTCACACAGACCTCAGTGTACCACTGGTCAATTGAAGGTAATTTGGCACTTTTTTTTTTCTTTTATAGTATTTGATGAATAAGATGCAGTTTTTTTAATTCTATATTTGTATTACTCTTTGTTCTTGCTGTAACTGTTGAAGTGCCCTTTCTTAAAACCATTAAAAGTCCTGTAAAACCTAGCTGACTTTGACTCTTGTGCAGGTGATTCTGAGCCTGTAAAGATGTTTGAGCGAACAGCTAATTTGCTGAACAATCAAATAATCAACTATCGGTGTGATCCCTCTGAAAAGTGGCTTGTTTTAATTGGAATTGCTCCTGGTGCTGCTGAGGTGAGTATCATTTTTGGTTCTCTTTCTATTTCAGGATTGTGTTCGTAAGTAATCTGCATGAGAAAATTAATGCTTGTTGATCATGTTTAAGAGAGATTATATGCAAGTTACGTAATCTGGGCACTGTATTATTTTTCCTCTATTTTTGTTGCATCTGACAGTTATTTCTAATCCAAATGGGTTCAGCTATGGTGTGTTCTTCTCGATCTAATTTTTATGTAAATCTTTTTTTGATTTTCCCTTGTAAATTGGGCATTGTCATACAGCTGTTTTGGTTGTGTGAAGTTTGTGAAAGTTTGTTTCTATATTTAATCATCATTGTGAGCCTCTCAAATATATAAGTGTATTTTCAGATTGGAATATATCTGTTTTACTGTCGAAGTTGTATGAGCTTCATTGTGGTTATGAGTTTGATTTATGATTCAATCTTATGCGATATGTTAAGAAATCAAACAAAGGTGGGTCTAGCTTTTGAATGCATGCTTGTATCATGAATCATTGGTTTAACACGTTTCAGTGACTTAAATGTGAAAATGCTTCAGCATCTGTCTAGAAGCTATGCAAGGCTTGATGTGTCCTCGGAGACATTACAGGAGTTTAGGTCATTTTATCTTGTACACTTAAAAATCTCTGTTTGCTTTCACAAGTAGAAAATTGGAATTATTAACAATTGTTTTTGTCTTTTAAGATGTATTTACACATTAATATTCCTGAATTTCATGCTTATATGTATAGAGGCCACAATTGGTCAAAGGGAACATGCAACTCTTCTCAGTCGATCAGCAGCGAAGTCAAGCTCTCGAAGCACATGCTGCATCATTTGCATCAATTAAAGTGAGCATAGTACTCTCACTGTTGCTTGGTTTTCGATTGAATCTTATGATTTGACATGGATGCAGTTATTGACTGTGTATGCCACCCATTATTTATTTGTCTCATGCAGGTGGCTGGCAATGAAAATCCTTCCACTCTTATTTGTTTTGCCTCAAAAACCACTAATGCAGGCCAGATTACCTCGAAATTACATGTGATAGAACTTGGTGCTCAGCCAGGTTTGCTATTTGGTCCCTTAATTAGATTATGCTGTAACTTCTTACATCGAAAATAGCTGCTTACTTCATATTTTCATCGTAGTTGTCAATTGCAGCTGCATTGAGGTGGCATGGCCCTTGGCCGCACTTCTTTGCCCCTCCAAGGCGAGCATGCTTGATGCACCCTCCTTGGCGGTGCATCAAGATGAGCCTATGCGGCCCATAATTTGGACCTGCTTGTAGGTTGATTTTCCAGCACACATATTAACTTTGTTTTGAGCAAAGTTTATTTAGCACCATATAGATTGTTTTTGTGCCTGAACTGATCTCTATGTTTTTCATAAACTTGGGAGGAGGTGATAATCACCTCAGTTTCTGAAAATTTTAATTTCAATAGTTTGTACTGGTGTTGCACTGGAGTTGCCTAAGGTGGTTTGACAAGTGTGGCTGGCTTATCGAGTTAAACCTTAACTTTTGAATGTGTTCCTGAATGCTTATCATTCATATTCTAGCGTCAAAATGTTTATGGCCTCTTCTAATTTGGCCATTGTCGTAATTATTACAAGCATGGTTAACTTCTTATGCATTCATCCTTGCATGCTTTTTTGAAATCCTTTTCTTGTTTTAGAAACATTTTCTTTGATTGTTGACCTGTCCATTACTTTGTTTTGGTTGGTCTTTCAGGTAAGCCTGGCTTTACAAAGAGACAAGCGGACCTTTTTTTCCCTCCTGATTTTGCTGATGACTTTCCTGTGGCAATGCAGGTGTTTAATTAACTCGTAGAGCTTTTACAAGTCTCTGTTGTTATTATAATCATGCCGTTTTAGTCACTCTTAACTGTTTGTTTTGCCAGATATCACATAAATACAGTTTGATTTATGTGATCACAAAGCTTGGGCTTCTATTCGTTTATGACTTGGAGACTGCAACAGCAGTTTACAGAAACCGCATAAGCCCCGATCCGATTTTCCTAACGACAGAGGCTTCGTCACTGGGAGGATTTTATGCTGTCAATAGGCGTGGCCAAGTGCTTCTTGCAACGGTCAATGAAGCAACCATTGTTCCTTTTGTCAGTGGTCAGGTATGAGAAATGTATGTGCATCTTTTCAGAAAACCTATTTCCGTTAAATATTCATAACATGACAATTTGGTCTGTTAAATTTTACAGCTAAACAACCTGGAACTCGCAGTGAATCTTGCCAAACGAGGGAATCTTCCAGGGGCAGAGAATTTGGTAACTCTTTGATCAATTGATATGCATGTCTCCACATATTTATACTGGGATAGTTTGGCAAATATTTCTAAGCTTTATAGAGTTTCTTATTGATACATCCTTTTTTATTTTCTTTTCTTTTGTAATACAGGTTGTACAGCGTTTCCAAGAGTTGTTTTCTCAGACTAAATACAAGGAGGCTGCAGAACTTGCTGCAGATTCTCCACAGGGGATCCTCCGTACCCCTGATACTGTAGCTAAGTTTCAGGTATGCCAATTACTAATGATCAAGGCTATGCATGTGTTGGCTACGATACACCCCTTGCTTTCTTTTTTGCTCTTTTCAATATTGATTGATATCATAATACATCTCTTTGTGCCGCATTATCACTTCTTCTGCTTCTTTAATTGGTATGAAGAAACTAGAGACCATTGTTTGTACTTGAGGGTTGGTAGCTGGGCATGCATAGATTAGACATTTATAGTTCTGTTGTCATGGCAAATGGTTTTGTTGTCTACTGCACTTTGTACGCCTGTGATGTATTTTATTGTGCAGAGTGTTCCTGTTCAATCCGGACAAACGCCACCACTGCTACAGTACTTTGGGACACTACTGACAAAAGGAAAGCTGAATGCCTTTGAGTCTCTGGAGTTGTCTCGCTTGGTCGTAAATCAGAACAAAAAGAATCTTCTGGAGAATTGGTTAGCTGAAGACAAGCTTGAGTGTAGTGAGGAACTTGGGGATCTTGTGAAGGTTGTCAGAATTTTTAGTTATTTTTGTCTCAATAGTTACTGTATTGCTGTTTACCCAAGCCATCTTGCTCATTTTTGTTTACTAACAAAATTTTCAAGTTATCTTTAACTCTTTAGTTGAAATCACCTTTCTTAACCATATTAGTCTGCCTTCACTTGACTTAATTTGTTGAAATCCATAAACTCCATTGGTTTTGATGGTTAAAAAATCTCTTTTTTGTAGACTGTGGATAATGATCTTGCCCTCAAGATATATATTAAGGCGAGGGCTACTCCAAAAGTTGTTGCAGCCTTTGCTGAACGAAGGGAGTTTGACAAAATACTCATTTACTCGAAGCAGGTAATTGAAGCTTTCATTTGTATTCGTGATCTCTCTGGCCTCATACAAAAGGGTTATTTCCTATTTCAATGTATCACTTCAGGTTGGCTTGTCGATGGGGCCTTGATAGTGGCTTGCGTGCCTTTTTTTTAATTTTTGTTACTTACTGGATTATCATCTCTCATGATAACTGAGGTTCTGTGATTTTGTCTCATGCAGGTTGGTTATACACCTGATTATCTCTTCCTTCTGCAAACAATTCTGCGAACAGATCCTCAGGTATTCAAATCTATTACTGCTTGTGTCAATATGTTTGGAACCAGGAGTTTTACGCATTTTATTTAGTGTTTTTGTTCTCAACATCCTAAACCATCATAAGAAGTTCTACTTTACATGGTAATGAAAAATATCTCGTGTTTATATCCTGACAAGTTCTATGCAAAAAGAAATCTAGTCAGGATTCTTATAAAACCAATATACGGTTACTTCATTAGAATGCAATTTTTTATATAATGAGATTGCATTTTTTTACAGTGTATTTTCTAATATTTTTATTCTGTTTAATTTTTTTTCTATTAAATTTTGGTTTGACATTACCTTTATTGTCTGGGAACTCTGGTCTGATGATCATTATCTTTCTTTTTTCCTCCCAGGGAGCGGTTAATTTTGCCCTTATGATGTCACAAATGGAAGGGGGTTGCCCAGTTGACTATAATACAATTACGGATCTCTTCCTTCAGGTTCAATTTGTGATTTGATCAATCTTGAAGCTGGGATTATATTGATTTTCCTTTACCTTACTGCCCGATTTTCATTAGAATACTATTTAGGTGGATCAGAGTGGATTTTGTCTCGAAACCACACTGATCTTTTTCATTTTTACCTATGCTGTTGCATAATAACAGAGAAATATGATCCGAGAGGCAACTGCCTTCCTGTTGGATGTTTTGAAACCCAATTTGCCAGAACATGCCTTCCTTCAAACAAAGGTATCTCACACTCTGGAAAAGAAGTTTTCTGTTTCTACCTGCAAGTTTCTGCGTATGCTGACATTTGTGTGTGGGACAGGTCCTGGAGATTAATCTGGTAACGTTTCCCAATGTGGCTGATGCTATTTTAGCTAATGGGATGTTCAGTCACTATGACCGACCTCGGGTTGCCCAACTTTGTGAAAAAGCGGGCTTGTATATGCGTGCCCTTCAGGTAAGATAACTTCTTTAACTGTTCCTTCTGTCAAGGAAATCTTATATATAGTCGGTACAATTTTTTTTTTTGATAACTGTTAACATTTATATAGTCGGCACAAATTCTTTTGGAAATAATGGGGATTGTGATTTCTGCAGCACTACACAGAGTTGCCTGATATCAAACGTGTCATTGTGAACACTCATGCTATTGAGCCTCAGGTTGGTATTGTTACATCACCCTTTATCTTTGATCTTCAATTACACGATGTTATTGACTTCTGAAATCTGCTTGCTTGCAGTCACTTGTAGAGTTCTTTGGAACCCTTTCCAGGGAGTGGGCACTGGAGTGTATGAAAGATCTTTTAGTGGTTAATCTGAGAGGAAACCTTCAAATAATTGTTCAGGTAACTATAGAATCCCCCATGCTATATTCTTATAGAAAATATTGTTCTGTGCTGTTACTTATTGATCATTTGTTTGTTCAGGTAACTATAGAATCCCCCATGCTATATTCTTATGGAAAAGATTGTTCTGTGCTGTTACTTATTTATCATTTGTTTATTTTAAGGTTTGGCTAAAACCTGTATCTTTTGCACAGGTTGCCAAAGAATATTCTGAGCAGTTGGGAGTGGATGCTTGTATCAGAATTTTTGAGCAATTTAAGTCCTATGAAGGTCTTTATTTCTTTTTGGGGTCGTATCTGAGCTCAAGGTATTTTTCTGATTTAACAGATGCATTGCTGCTTTTTAGTAGGTTGGATGTTTCTAGTTCCTTTGTGAGTTTTTTAAATTCTGTAAATGTGTAACAGTGAGGATCCAGATATTCATTTCAAGTATATTGAGGCAGCAGCCAAGACGGGACAAATAAAAGAGGTGGAGCGTGTCACAAGAGAATCAAACTTCTATGATCCTGAGAAGACGAAGAACTTTTTAATGGAAGCCAAACTTCCAGATGCACGGCCATTGATAAATGTTTGTGATCGTTTTGGATTTGTACCGGATCTTACCCATTACTTGTACTCGAACAACATGCTGCGCTATATTGAAGGCTATGTCCAAAAGGTGAGATTATTTTTGGCTTTCTTGTTAAGATATTTACTTGTTGATTTGCTGTACTATCTTAAATCGTTTTTTCAATATTGAGCAACATGTTTGCTCTCTCTCTCTCTCTCTCACGATGATTCACTTTACTAATCTTTATTTTGTGCTTAATAGGTGAGCCCTGCCAATGCTCCATTAGTGGTTGGGCAGCTTCTAGATGATGAATGCCCAGAAGATTTCATCAAGGGTCTTATTCTTTCTGTCCGTTCACTCCTTCCGGTTGAGCCCCTTGTTGAAGAATGTGAGAAGAGGTCTCTCTCTCTCTTCCCACGCATACACCATACACAAAAGCACAGACATTTCCACTAACGCATTTAGTCATCCTCCTAGCTAACTTCTATTTAATGTATTTATTTTTTTGCTGTCTATTGCAGAAATCGCCTTCGTTTGCTCACCCAGTTCTTAGAACATCTTGTTAGTGAGGGGAGCCAAGATGTTCATGTTCACAATGCATTGGGTAAAATCATCATCGACAGCAACAACAACCCAGAACATTTCCTCACCACCAACCCTTACTATGATTCCCGTGTTGTTGGCAAATATTGTGAAAAGAGGGATCCCACTTTGGCTGTTGTTGCATACAGACGAGGGCAGTGTGATGATGAGCTCATCAACGTCACCAATAAGAATTCTCTCTTTAAGCTGCAGGCCAGGTCTGTATCATATTTACCCATTACTTCTATACTCTAAAAAGTCATTTCAAGAGTGCTAGCTACCACAAAAAGAAAAGCAGTTCTAATGAATTTCCTTTTATTGCAGGTATGTTGTAGAGAGGATGGAACCTGAGCTCTGGGAAAAAGTGCTCAATCCTGAGAACACATACAGGCGGCAACTTATCGATCAAGTTGTGTCTACTGCTCTACCCGAAAGCAAGAGCCCAGAGCAGGTCTCTGCAGCAGTGAAAGCTTTTATGACTGCTGATCTTCCTCATGAGCTTATCGAGCTCCTTGAGAAGATTGTTCTCCAAAACTCTGCATTCAGTGGAAACTTCAATCTTCAAAACCTGCTTATTTTAACAGCCATCAAGGCCGACAAGTCACGGGTTATGGATTATATCAATAGATTGGAGAACTTTGATGGGCCTGCCGTTGGTGAGGTTGCAGTGGAGCATGAGCTTTACGAAGAAGCTTTTGCCATCTTCAAGAAGTTCAGCTTGAATGTGCAGGCAGTGAATGTCCTTTTGGACAACATTCGTAGCATTGATCGTGCAGTGGAGTTTGCTTTCAGAGTCGAAGAGGATGCTGTTTGGAGCCAAGTGGCAAAGGCGCAACTAAAAGAGGGACTTGTGAGCGATGCCATTGAATCCTTTATCAGAGCAGATGATGCCACTCAGTTCTTGGATGTTATTAGAGCTGCTGAGGAAACTAATGTGTACCATGATTTGGTCAAGTATCTTCTCATGGTTAGGCAAAAGGTTAAGGAGCCCAAAGTGGACAGTGAGCTCATCTATGCTTATGCAAAGATTGATAGATTGGGTGAAATTGAAGAGTTTATCCTTTCACCTAATGTTGCTAATCTTCAAAATGTTGGAGATCGCTTGTACGATGAAGCCCTATATGAGGCTGCCAAGATCATATTTGCTTACATTTCGAACTGGGCCAAGCTGGCTAGCACTCTTGTCAAGCTCAAGCAATTCCAAGGTGCAGTGGATGCGGCTCGTAAAGCAAACAGCTCCAAGACTTGGAAGGAAATTTGCTTTGCTTGTGTTGATGCTGAGGAATTCCGCTTGGCTCAGATATGTGGTCTCAATATCATTGTCCAGGTGAGGTTATTACTTGGTGTATGACTGCTCTCTCTCTCTCGCTCGCTCCCTCCCTCGCTTTGTGATGGTGTTCAAAAATCTGAATTGCTTGATATAGGCATCTCTTTATCTCTTTAACTAAATCATGTGAGTTATGCACAGAGTGTATAGTCATGGTCCCCACCTATGCATTTTTTTTTGTGCTGTGTTTGTTGGGGTGGGGGGGTGTTGAGTGGTGGGGGTGCATTTGTTCAAACTTCTATTGATTTGTAATAAAGTAGTGTACCCCATTGGAGAAAAAGAGAGAATTTTTTAAATTTTCTTCCTCACCTTGCAGTACCCCATTCTTCTCTCATAAATATATCCATTTAAATTTTGGGGGAAAGCCCTTTCTTGAATTTCTCTTCAATTGCACTCGTTACTAAAACAAGTCTTTCTAGAAATAGCAGGGTGATTGTCTACCTTATTTTTTAGAATAAGAGAGAGAAACTGTAAAATCCTACATCCTTACAAACTCTTAATTGAAGCAACTTATGAAACTGCATCCAGAACTAACAATGCAAGAATATAAATCCTCTAGAAGCTTCTTTTATTTGTTATATGCGGGCACACACAAATATATATTGGTAACTCCGATGTATAATTTTGTCTTTTGCAGGTTGATGACTTGGAGGAGGTTAGTGACTACTACCAGAACAGGGGATGCTTCAATGAGCTGATCTCTCTTATGGAAAGTGGTCTAGGTTTGGAGCGTGCCCACATGGGTATCTTTACCGAGCTTGGCATCCTCTATGCAAGATATCGTCCAGAGAAGCTTATGGAGCACATCAAACTCTTTGCTACTCGTCTGAACATTCCTAAGCTCATAAGGGTTTGCGATGAGCAACAACATTGGAAGGAGCTCACTTACCTCTATATTCAGTACGATGAGTTTGACAATGCTGCCACCACCATGATGAACCACTCTCCAGAGGCATGGGACCACATGCAGTTCAAAGATGTTGCAGTCAAGGTGGCCAATGTGGAGCTCTATTACAAGGCAGTGCACTTCTATTTGCAAGAGCATCCTGAATACATCAATGACTTGCTCCATGTTCTTGCTCTCCGAGTTGACCATACGCGCGTTGTTGACATCATGCGCAAGGTCTCTCTCTCTCTCTCTGTGGGTGTGTGTTTGCACGGGCGCGCGAGCGTGCGTGTGGGTTTGTTGCTCAAATTCGCTAAAAAACATAGTGGGTTCGTTACTGATGATGTTATCTTGCTGTTTGTATTGTGCCTGTTATTTTCATGGCTTACAGGCTGGGCAGCTGCATCTCGTGAAGCCATACATGGTTGAAGTACAAAGCAACAATGTTGCTGCTGTGAATGAGGCTCTCAATGAGATCTACATTGAAGAAGAGGACTATGACAGGCTCAGAGAGTCGATTGACTTGCATGACAACTTTGATCAGATCGGCCTTGCACAGAAGGTGAGAAGTCTTTTACCTCTCCCTGATTATAAAAATGAAATAAACAGCAGTCCTTGGACTATGATACAGTACTTCGAGTGTTACTTACCATCTGTTCACATTAGGGAGGATGTAGTGGATGGTGGATGTAGTCTTGGACTCTTGCTTCACTAGTTCATTTAATCTCCAATGATTCACATCGTAGTGGATGGTGGATGTAGTCTTGGTATATATTGTCCATCCAAGTATCCAACTATGGTCTACTTGGATAAATTGTGGGTATCCGTGTTTTTTCTTGGAATGAGCCTTAACAGTGCTTTTCTATGGGCAGCTTGAAAAGCACGAGCTTTTGGAGATGAGAAGAATAGCGGCATACATTTACAAGAAGGCAGGAAGATGGAGACAGTCTGTCCAATTGTCTAAGAAGGACAACCTTTATCAGGATGCAATGGAGACATCATCTCAATCAGGAGACAGGGAACTGGCTGAGGAGTTGCTCGTGTATTTTATTGAGCAGGTCTGCTGATCTTTCATATTATCATTTTCATCATATAAATAGTAGATTGAATGTCTGGCATGTTTTGATGTTTCCTTTCTTCTTGCTCATCTATTGCAGGGAAAGAAAGAGTGCTTCGCATCTTGTCTATTCACTTGCTATGACTTGATCCGTCCTGATGTGGCTTTAGAGCTTGCCTGGATGAACAATATGATTGACTTTGTTTTCCCATACCTCCTCCAGGTGTGTATTCACTGTGTTAAGAATGTGTGTCGGTGTGCTGGGGGAGAGAGAGAGAGAGAGAGAGAGAGAGAGAGAGAGAGAGAGAGCGTCGTGGTGGTAGGTTAGTTAGTTGTGTTGTTGTTGTGTTGTTGTGTGTTAGTTGTGTCGTCGTTCGTTACTTACTTACTATCGTCGTTACGTTCCTT
>NW_006498404.1:2709559-2721945 GCF_000471905.2 Amborella trichopoda
ATTTATTTATTTTTTTAATCCATATTATTCAAAGAGAAAACGAGAGAGATGATGATTCTGAGGCCACCTTATCCCAGCCATATTATTCACATATCGAGTCCAACAGCAACAGTGTAGGGATGAGCACGAAATACTGTAAATTAAATGCTGAATGGCGGTTCATGCAGGGAAAGAACATATCAATATTCGCATATTCATTCAAAAACATGAAAATTCTTAATGGAGTACCCTTATTTTTTATTAAATTCCTAAAAACCAATATTTATAATGAATTTTAATAATTTTTTCGGATTTTTTTGAAGCTTTAGTCTGACCGATTCACCCGATTTCGATCCGGATCGCCGATTCGCCGATCCGGATCGCCGATTTGCCGATCAGGATCGGTTTTTGAAAAGCCCGATCCGGATCACCGATCCGGTTTTTAAACCATTGTATGTAACTATTATTTTTCTTCGTTTTCTTTACAAAAGAAATGAGGTGGATTCGGGCGAGTTACTCGAACTCGCCCTAGTAGATCGCGTCGGGCATGTGCCGAATACCTTGATTGAATCGATTTTTTTAACACTGCTTGGACTCACAAAAGATTTCATGTACATTTAGCCAAAATATAGACTCCTTGACAATCGACTGTTTTGTAATCGAAGAATATTCTCTCAAATTATCAAATTCATGGAGAAACTGGGGCTCTCAATCCCCAAACACTATTGAGTTTACATAATTTCAAACGAAGATGCAGATTTAAAGAGAAATCTAAAAAGGATGATTCCCCATGCTTCTTTTCAATGTTAAAAAAATCGACTCGGCGGCCGTGGCTGAGTCCGAGTAACTCGCTTGAGTCCAATTCTATTTTTTTAAAGAAAATAAAGATAATATATAGTTATATATATATATATCTATATGGTGCAAGTGCCTCTTTTTATCATTAAGCCACATATGGGCATGTTGGTTATCGCTTCCGCAATTAATCGACCTCTTAACAAGAGATTGAGGGGTCACCTTCGTTTTTCAGGCTCTAAAAAAGGCATTTTAAGCTATCTGATGCAAAGTAGAGGTTTTAATATATGTAAACTAAACATTTTGGTGTACAACGAAATTGGTCAAAACTCGCCTGAGTTACTCGACCGAGTCCGAGTTTTAGAACTTTGATCAGGAGGAAAGGCAACGTTCAGAGAGCTCCTAAAGAAATACCAAAACCATACGGGAATTAAAGAATATTAATGACTAGGGAATAAAACTTCACAATTTCAGTAGAAGCCTATACCAAATTTCAAAACATAAATCTAGATCATCCAGCCAAAATACAGTGCAAAGAAAAAAAACCACAACAGGCAGTGACGAAAATACGAAATGCCTCAGGCCTCAAGCTGGAGTTGCATTGCTTGTGCAACCTCTTGCTGAAGCTGGAGGAATTGAGGTTCAATGTGTTGGTGAACCTCCTCAACAACTGTTGAGGCACCTCTTCCTGTGCAACACCTGCATTCGGATCATACACTCCCTGGTCCCTCTCTTCCAGAGCAAGTAACAGGGAGGGTGGAGTATGGAGTGAAATGTAGAAAGAGAGAGATGAATTTGGAACAAGGTGAGAGAGAGAAATGTAAGAAATACAGAGAGTCGATAGTGTGAGAGAGATGGAGAGAGAGAAATGCAAGAAAGAAATGTACAGAGAGTTGATAATGTGAGAGAAACGGAGAGAGAGATGAAATTGGAGCACGGTGAGAGAAATGCAAGAAATGCCGAGATACAGATAATGTGAAAGAGACGGAGAAAGTTGCTAGAAATACAAAAAGAAATAGAGAGAGATTGTTATGAGAGAGAAACGCATACAGAGAGTTGATGCGGGGAGAGAGAGAGAGAGAGGAGAGAAATATTCGAGAGGCTCTCTTCACTGACTGACCGAAGCAGATGCACATTCATTGCACTTCCCTTTGGTTTAGGCATAAAATCTAAGTACTTCGGCCACTTCAGCTTAAGTATTCGGATTTTAAGCCTAGATTGAAGCGAAGCTTATGCTTCAGCTTGCTTTGGGCAGCTTTGAAGCACATAATTGTCTTTCTTCGTATTATTTTTTATTTTGAAATTTTTTATTTATCTAATATATTTTTACGAAAACCATAATCCTTTGGGTTATTGGCATAGATTTGTTATGCGAAAGTTGAGTAGTCACCATAGTTTTACATGTGAGTCTCACTCCCCCAAAAGGTGGTCTCACTTCCTATCCATCACCATGATAATGATCATTTAGGTTGTTCGGATTATGTTCTTTCTATGGTCCTTACTATGGTCGTGCACCTGTACTACGGGGATATCATTTATATTCATTATGAGTTGGGGCCAGAATTATTAGAGATTGGACAATAATCCTAAGGATTAGGGAAAATCTTAAGGGATTGTATACTAGAAGACTTTTGAAACATGGAGGTCCTTATCACCCTTAGCCATCAGATGCGAAATCCAATAGCTTGTGTATCACACCGTCAAGAAATTAGTTTTAGTTGTATGCCAAAATCAATCATTCATCTCCAACCACATGATTTTACATCTACTGATCAATACGAATTGTGACCTCCCTATTCTAAAAATCATCATCATTAGAAGCTTTTCCTATTAATTACGATCATCTAAATGAATATTGATCCATCATTCTGCTCTATTAAGGGCTATACCGTCAGTGAGTCTATAAATCCCCATATATTTTCTCACTACTTCTAATCATGTTCTTTTGGTCTCATCCATTGTCATTTTTTAGCCTTCCACTTAAACTAACTCGCACCTCCTAACAGGTGCTATACTGAGTCTGTGCCACTCATGGCTAGCCCACCTAAGTTTACTTTTCCCCACTTTTATCTCTTATTGGTGCAACACCTAAGTTCTCATGTATGTATTTATTTCAAATTCTATTACTTCTTGTCTTGCCACTCATCCATCTCAACATCTTCAATCAACTACAATCATTTTATGGGTATGTTGTTTCTTGACCGACTGCCTAATATTTTGCCCCATAAAGCACAACTGGTCTCAAAGCTGTCCTATAAATCTTTTCTTTCGGCTTCATTGGTCTCACCACTAATCTCCCTATTCTAAAAATAGATGGTCTTATTTTTTATAGGAATTTTTCTTTTTGTTTAATCCATTGGGTTATTGCCATGATACAATGAGAGAGGTGGAACCTAGTTCCCAATGGCGGGTCTCACTTCCTATCCATTGCTGTAGTGATCAACAGTTGGACTAGGAAAACATTTATATAAGTTAAATTTCGTATTGTAGAAATAAAGTGCACTTTAAAAATCTAGTAGAAAGAGTGTTTCAAAGTTAGAAAACGTTATAATCGATCATCTCAACCTCGATATATGTAAATATAAAGCAAAAAATAATTTCAAGTCTACAAAATAATGCATTTTATTACAAGTTATATAAACCATCTATTTTCAAAATTTTCAAGTGTTTATAGATCTGCCCGATATATACCATTTTTTAAATTTTCCATTTTAAAAACTAGAGTTGAATTCAAATTTTCTAGCAATTATAAGTTTTTTGACACTGAAACTACATTTCTAGAGAAAATCTAGAAGCACAAGTTGCTTCTATAGAATCATTCAATACCTTCTTTTTTTTATTTTTTATTTGGAAGTTTAAAGTTCTAAGCGGAACAAAGGTATCTTGATGAATATTCAAGTTATACTTGTACAATTTATAGCATCCGGATCCCTGCAACATATTGCTCGCAGGTTCAAGTCATTTCCCTACCTAAAAGGGAAATAGTACGAGATGTTTTAGGGCAAGAGAGACGCAAAAGTGCTTTTCCATTGAAAGATATTTATATGGTTTCTCATTATAAACAAGATTTTTAATGCTCTCCACAATCAATGTTTAGTGGATATTCAAACCCTATTAAGGGAGACGGAATTTTGGTGATTGAAACTCTTAAAATCTATTTTCACATCTAATTAAAAAATTTAAAGCAAAAAGCGGTGCATATGAAGTAGATATATAAATGTTTAAAAAATCTTGAGAATAGACCGTCGAGATATTGTACTACAAGATGCATTATTTTTAGGACTGAAATCCTAACTTTCATATCCATTGAGGTTTAAATGACAAACTTGAAGGTTTTCCACTGTCAAAACAATATTTTCCAATTGATTTTTGAGGTGTGCCTTATTTATGTAGTATATGGCAGATGCATATTTTTTTAGATATACATCTTATAATAAAATTTATATGCAATCTCTCTCTCTCTTTTATAGGGAAAGCATATAAAGAGACCATTTATCTTTTGTACATGGAGGTCACAATTATTTCCACTCATTAGATGGCTTAGGGTGAGCCACGAAGTCCGAGATTTTTTTTTTTTGTATTTTGTTTCTATTCAATGATACTCATTTTGAAATTTAAAGGTGAAGAGCAATTGTGATCTCCATATACTAAAGATAAATGATCTCTTTCTAGAAAATCTCATATATATGTGTGTGTGAATAAATAGTAGCTTAGGTTATGCTCTCAACTCTTTGTTCCTGACCGAATCGTTGAAAATGCAGATAACCATTAGAAGTTCAATATTTTCCTACAAATTAGTAAGTTGAATTTTTTGGCATATATACTTGGCACCATCATGGACCATATAAAAATAATATTTTAAAACTTAAAATGAGCAAATTATCCCTATCTGCATGTCACTAGAGGACCCACGACTTGTTGGATTTCTCTCAACATTATCTTTGCATTATTTTTGTCAATTACTGGTTTATTTCATCTTCATTGGTTTTTCATGAATTATTTATTTTATTACATTTTATTTTTTTTAGGGACTCGGAATCTCAATATTTACCCCTCTTTATAAATTTGTAAAAACATCTAACATATTCATTATTATTTTTCCCTCAACCCGCTTGTTGATTTTTTTTTTTTAATTTTTAATTATTTTCTCATATTATTTTAGCAAATCGGGACAGCTAAACCAGTCAAACTGGTCTAATCCAGCCCAATTCATCGTGCCCAATGGTACTTATCACACTGTTAATCCAATATCATAAGTTTTCCTACGAAAAAGTTTATATAGAGAAAAGGCTCTAAACAATTAAATTAGAGCCCACCTCATAAATTTCACTAGAAGGGGTTGTTTTGATGCTCAAATATACTCAAATAGATCATCTCAACATCAAGATGCATGGACATGAGAAAAAAAATGGATTTCAAGTTTTGGAAATAGTGCATCTTGTAATGCATTTTTAGACCGTCAATTTTCAAGATTTTCAAAGTTTTATACATCTGTTTGATCCATATTATTTGATGCTTTAAATTTATAATTAAAAATAAAAATATATTTTAAAGCTATCATAAAAATTTCCAATATTGAAACCACATTTCTCGACACTATTTAAAGGTGTGCTTTACTCTTATTGTTTATAGGCTCGGCTCCATGCAAACCACACCCGTTTTCCTAGTCAAATAGTAATGGAGTGCTTATACGGTTCTCCCACAAGAGCATACTGTACACTTTAAGTGAAAACGTTATCTTTCTTAAGTGAAAAGACGATCGAATCAGGTTCAATGAACAAAATGGCAAATGACATTTATTATCCAAATGATCATAGTAATAATATAGTTACAGGATCACGGTTCATCTATGGTTTGGATGGTCACTGAGGGATGGAGGAACAATGGGTCCGCCTTATTGTCATGAACTCGAGGATATTCCGCTCTCACATCGCTGTCCAACCCAGTAATTGATGGAGGTGATCTTTTGACCATTTCCTGTGCATTTTAATCTTTTTAGTGGGAGCAATACTTTGGAATGTTAATTTTGTATCTAAGTAGAAATTAAACTCTGGACATCACATCTGAAACCTGACTAACCGGACCTAGAGGCCATTCTTATTAACATTCTCTCTCTAATTTTTGGCAGAACAAATATGTGCTCTTGTGAGAATAGGGTTGGGGTTGTGGCGGTAGTATTAGTTGAGCTTCATTTTAAGGTCACAGCCTCAATTCTCATTAATATTTTCAAAAAATCGACTCTTTTCAATCGGATTGGGGCATGTAATCGCCACTAATCTATCAAAAAAAAAAAAGTGCTCCCGCAAGAGGAAATTACACTTTTTTTCTTAGGAAAAATATCCTACTTAAAACCATGTCAAAAGATGATATCCTTCATTCACTCCCTATGGTAAAACCCAATTCAAAGGTTTTTTTTAGAATCTCAAATTTTGGGATGAAACCCCTTAGACTAGCACCCAACCTAAATAAATAATTAATTAATGAATTAAGTAAAAAAAATAAAAATATCAAAGGCATCATGTGTGGGCTTGCAGGCCATCATCCACTTTTGGTTGATCAAATCTCAATCTCCAATAACTCGAAATCTATTTGTTTTTTGAAAACAATCACATCATATGATTCTTCCGTGGATCCTTAAAATATCCAACGAAGTAGCTCTTTCACCTGAGGAAATAATTGTATAATGGAAAGCATCATGTGGACAGGTGGAAGGGTCCACAACCTTTGAGATTTCACAAGGCCAATATCTAATGGCTCAAAATTACTCTCATGTTTCTTTTTTTATTTAAATAATAGATTTATCTGAATTTTGGGGTGTAGGTTTTTATAAATATAACTAAATGAAAATATTTTAAAAATATTTTAATTAAGAAATGACCAAAATACCTCTAAATTTATTTTGATGAATGCTTTTATTCAAAATATTTTATTATTATTTTTATTCATTTCTACTAATGAAAATGAAGCTAAATCCCAAATTTTACATTAATATCATTTTCAACTAAAAAATAAAAAATAAAAATAAAAAATAAAAAACAAGTTTTATTTTGACCCTTGGATGAGGCTGATTCAATCTGAACCATTAAAAAAGTGATTATACACTTTCTAAGCATCCACGATATGGGGACGCAATACCAACCATTATATAATACGCTCCAAACGAAAGGCTATATATGTACTTAGAAGAAGAATGCTAAATAAGAGTGGCTGTCTTAGAAAGAATAAAACAAAGAAAAAATAAATAAAATCACAATGACCTCTAAACAACCATAGATTTAAAACTTCTAAGAGACTTCGTGAAAACTGATATTTTTATTTATTTATTTATTAATGTTAAAGATAATTTTCATTAGATAATGGAGCAAATGATAGTTTTATTTATGTGCTAAATAAACTATTAAGAAAATTTATATAAGGCCTTGGTCTGTTGAAAAAGTGGGTCCCACAAAGAACCAGTCGGAAAATGTTGTTTGAACATGAAAAGCTCTCAAGTTACCATTTCAATTTAAAAATTATGGATACCAAAAAATCATTATCATCGTCAAAGCTTTTTTCCAATTAATTGAGATTGGCTACATGAATCCTGACCTGCCATTTTATTCTATTAAAAAATAGATATAAAAAATGTATATTTTTTAATTATAAAAATAATTCTTGTAGTATATTGTAAGGACTGTGTGCTTCGAAGTTATCACATGTACGCCTGGTCTATGCCATTTCTGGCACTTCAAATTTTATACCTGGTGCTTCAAATTTTACAATGATTGTTAAAATAAATTCTCAAACTATTTTAAGGATTTTTCTTTGGTATTTTCACCAGCACCTTTATTTCTGAAAGGCCTAAGCCTTATGTAGGACTGGGAAGGGTCGGATAAGGTCTAGGTCGGCCTGAAACTGCCAAACCAATTGGACCCACACTCGATCCACCGTCCAGGTCTAGAAATACAAATTTTTAAAAATATTTTATATATTTCACAATGTATGGTTATAACATGTTTATATGTAACTTGCACATAAAAATATTAGGTTGCTTGATCCAACTTGATAGTGTTCAAGTTGAGCCCGGATTCAAGACCCAATTATGGTCAGGTTTGGATCAAGTAGACCCGGACCTTACTCATGGGTCCACTTTCATCCCCCTTCCCTGCCCGCCCTCCGTCATCAGGCCGAGCTGTCGGGTCCATAAGTCAACCTGATCTGTTTCCCACCTCAACTCGGCCAGGTTGATTGGGAACAAGCCTTTGACCGAGCCGGTTTTCATCGGTTTAGGTGGTCTAGGGGTCAAATTGGGTACTTTAAAAAATTTCTGAAACAAAATATAAAATCTCAAAAAATAAAAGATTTGTTTTTTTTATATTTTTTTAATGTTTTTATTTTTTTTGGCAAAGATTATAAAGTGGTTTGACAATGCCATTTATTTTATATATTTTTTATTTTATTTTTCTTTTCTTTTAGACTATTTCTAAAAGAGTGCGGTTTGTATAGTGCAGAGGCTCTAAACAATTAAAGTAAAGCGTATATTCAAATAGTGTCAAGAATTGTGGTTTCATATATTTTCATCTCTAAAATATATTTGTGATAGTTTTAAAATATATTTTCAACTCTAATTATAAAATTTCATTCTTAAAAAAAGTGTAGATCAAACAAATCTATGAAAAATTGGAAAATCTTGAAAATTAACAATGCAAAAATATATTAGAAGATACACTATATCCAAAACTTGAAATCCATTTTTTTCTCATGTCCCTGCATCTTGATGTTGAGGTGGCATCTTCTAGTGAAATATTTGAGGTGCGCTCTAATTTGATTGTTTAGAGCCTCGGCTTTATATAATTTTTTTTTCTTTCCAAAATACCCTCATGCACAAATTGATTTTTTTAAATCTAAATTTTTTCTACTTTTCAACTTTATTTACACGTATTTTGTTTAATTACACTTCAAATATACGTTCCATATTTTTTGGATATTATATATATATATATATTTTTAATTTTTTTAACACTTTTTGGCCTGGCCTGGCCAGGACTTGTTTGGTTTGGCCGGTGGACTGACCATCCTCGAACGTGCACGTGGCAATTTTCCGGGTCGGGCCGTGCAATGGGACACTGCTAAGAATTCTAGATCCGAGAAACGCGACCCCCCCACCGCCTCGGATTTTCATATTCCTCTCAAAACCCTAAAAAAACAAAAAATCGTACACTTAATTGGCAGTTCAGCATGTGGCCCGGTAGAAAGAGACGCTTTGGAGGCCACGTCGGTGTGGGGTTTAAAATAAAGGGACCCACAACAGCTGTCTATAACTACTCAACGGTTTGGCGTTACTGAAACAAGTCAAACCTAACCAAATCCCCTCCGGCCACGTCATGAACTTGCCGTATTCCATGTCATCGGACTTTCCTTTGGTTCTTATCTTCGTTTTAAAGAAAAAAAAATAAAAGGGGTGAAATAAAAAGGAAAGTCTCATCATGACATGTGTCGCCGCTAGTGGTTCGAAAAAAATAAAATCGGTAATCTGGATCAGGCACCTTAAAAACAAGTTCGAATTATTGTTGTTTCGATGGTTGTTTGATCGAAAAAAAATAGTGAATTGACAAAAAAAAAAACATGTGAAAAAACATTGAACTGCTAAAAAATTGGCTCGAAATAGTGACTCGACAATATAGATTACCATTTTACTATAGGGAATCAATATTTTATTGTGTATAACCGGTTCTCTTTTAGGTTCAGTCATTTTTTTATACATACACAAAATTAAAACTGGATGACGGATTTTAAGGTCGGACCTAACAATTTCGTGCTGACCCAATATTTTTTAAATCACTAATTAAGACACATCTATGTAATTAAGTGCATATAATGTTGGGAAATTTTCAACATGTATTTAAAGGGTTGTGTTATGATATTCATATATATGAGTAATTTATTTAAGATACACAATGTTTTTGAATACTTGATACCTTTACTGCACTATACAATAACTCTAAATTATGAGTAAAGTATAAATTTTTAATAAAAAAATATTTATTAACTATGACATCATCCATGTAGAGTGTGATATCGTTTTTATTAAAATATCTATCTTATCCCTTTTAATGGCAAAAATAAAATTTTATATTACAAAATAAGGGATAATGAGAGTCTAAAAATATTGAATATATTAATATAACTCATATTTTAAGTACTAACGATTTAGCATTTTATCTTCAAAATATCCTTTAAAATACACATGAATTTCGGGTTAGAATGGTAGGTAAAACGTTAATTAGTTGAAAAGTAAAGTCTATTTTAATAAAAATAATAATTTCTCTCTCCTACTTGAATGTCCAAGAAGCTATGCTCTAGTTGTATCTTTAGGTGGCTTTAGAGGCTTATGTGAAAACAAACACAGAAAACTGCCATAATCAGCTCTAACAATATTAATAGCTTTAGCCAATAGTAGAGAAAACCGTCTCTTTTTTTTTTTTTTTTTTAAATAATTTAGTTTTAAGTTTTTTACGGATAAATAACTCTAATTTTATAATTACTTGAATAGCTGCAAATCAAACAGATACCCTGCACACTTTAAAACTAACCAGGTATTTAATGCAATCCCTAAAGAAAAGACAGTCAAATGGAAACTAAGATATTGAACTTTATCACCAAACAAACACTGGATACAACATTAGCGTGTAAAATAATAACATTTATACGCATGTCCATGTGCTTGATTAGAGAATGAAAAGGACATGCATCCATGTCATGTCATGCCTGTACACGTTGGCATGTGCAATACACGGAATTCATGTGAGATACGCAACACTCGTGGACTTAGATGCACGTGTGAACCCAAACACGGATTACCCCGAAAACGGGCTGATCAATTTCTATATTTAAATCTCGATGAGATTAATTATTGGCATACAACGTTTTCTTGTTGGCCTTAATAAAAATCAACCTTAACTTAGTAGTCAATGAATTAAATTATTGGTTACCATTTTGATCAATAGTTAATTATTCATGCTAGCATTTGGGTTCATAATGTTTACCATAATATAAAATTGAAAGGGACTAGAGTTTACACCCCTAGTGTTTAATACAGTGTTTCAAAATCCACTGATCTGGATTGGTTTACAATAATTTAAGATGGGTTTAATTTGAATCAGTACAAATCAAAGTAAACTCGTATTTTAAGAGACTCAAAATAAACCTTTCCAATACAAACTAGTTAGCAAAACTGAAGAATGCTATGCGAGGTTTAAAAAAGGGATTGTATACATTAAGACTATTTACTTTTGATACAAAGATGTCACAATTATTAATAACCATATGATGTGAAATCTAATAGAATGCGTGCATCACAAAGTTCTAGAAAATTTATTTGAAGTTTGAGCTTGGTCAATAGAATAAATGTAGCCATCTAATTTCACACCCAATGGTGAAGGCTAATTGTGATCACCTTACACCAAATATAAATGGTCTCATTGTATGGTGTTTTTTTTTTGTAAAATAGATCGTTGAGTTGGATTGCCTATCTAAAAACCTAGTTTGGATCGATGGTCCAGATCGGTGATCTGATCTAGTGAACCAATTATTAAAAAATAAAAAACAAAAAGTTTTTTAAAAATAAAATAATAAGTAGAGGCGATTCTGTTAGAGAACTAGCCAAAACCAAGTAGTTCATAGTGGGAACTTGCCACTCCTCATATTTGGTGGAAACCAGGGTTTGAAAACTCGCCGAGTCGAGCTGTACTCGCCCGGTTCGTCTTAGAAATCGTCTGCAACCGAACCGGTTCCACGAAAAAAACCGGGAATCGCCCGTGTCTAGAGAAATCCGGGCCATTCCCAATAGTGAATCGCGAGTCTTACACGTTGCCCCGGACGATTCACTATTGGAATAGCGAGTCTTACACGTGGCACCTAAAAAACCTCCGCACGACGTGGCGGTGTTGGTTGACATCTTCGATTTTAAGGGGGAGGTTTAGAGTTCGAACCCTTAGCGCGCGAGTCCTCGTTTTTTGTTGTCAAAAAAATTTTTGTTATAAAAAAATAAAAAATAAAAGGCTTTTCAATATAATGATAAAAAAAAAAAATACAATTTTTTGTTTTTCTTGTAAAAAAATACAAAGTAATATAACAAGTATTTATTGCAAAAAAATAAAACAAAAGGCATAAAAAAATAAAATGTGCTTTGGCAGCATCATTTTTTTATTTTTCTTGTAAAAAAAAAAAAAAAAATAACAACAAGCAAAAAAAAATGTAGTACAACATCTTCTTCTTTTGTCAAAAAAAAAGAAGAAGATAATCAACAAGTATCATATTTTTCTTGTAAAAAAAAAAAAGATAACATAATAAGTATTTCTTGTCAAAAAAATAAAAGGTATTTCTTAATACAACCTAGGAATAAATGGTCTGATTATATATATATTTTTTTATAACATGATGATCTTTAACATAAATTTAGTAATATTAATTTAAAGGTAGGATTCATACAATGAGGCTATTTGAAATCTCTCTTTTTCTACTAAATAGTACTAACAATCTCTTCCACTAATTTATTCTAAAAACCTAAAAAATTAAAGAAAATTGGTACGCATTCTAATAATTTCTACATTGATAACCAAATTTTTTATTTT
>NW_006498404.1:2732508-2749034 GCF_000471905.2 Amborella trichopoda
TTACAAAAAATTCTATCATGGGTTACAAAAAAAAAAAAAACAAAAAATTACGATCATAGATTACAAAAAAACAAAAAACAATTCGATCATGGATTACAAAAAAATCTATCAAGTATTAAAAAAAAATCTATCATGGATTACAAAAAAAAAAAAAAAAAAAAAATCCGTACGGGACTTGCCGATTCCGTACAGTGAATCGGCGAAGTCACTGTACAGAATCGTCCCGTTCTCTCTAGAACCGGACGATTCCCTTTTTTTTTCGCCGATTCGATCCATCCATGGCGATTCTCAAGTCGAACCGGGCGAGTCCGGTTCGACTCGACGTTTTTTTAAACACTGGTTAAGATGATTTGAGATTCCAGGTACAACCTCAACAAATTTGGTTCAGGGTCAATCTTTAACATAATACCTGCAAGAATGAGAGAAAAAAGATTTAACAGCTTGTATGAATCCTTTGATTTAATTTTAAATTACCTATAAAACAAGGGAAAGTATATAATGCGACAAATTTTTTTTTTGGGTGAATCAATTGGGAGAGGCCCCCTACCATTGGTAGGAATTGAGCCTTGGACGAAATGTTGTAAATCGTCAAGTGCTAACCAAGTAAGCCTAGGCTCTTTTCCTAATGAGACCATTTACCTTTTGTACAAGGTGGTCATAGTTAATCTTGACTATTGGATGTGAAATTGAGTGACTGCATTTATTTTATTGACTAAGCTCAAAGTTTAAAGAATTTACTTACCCAAAAAAATAAGTTTAAAGAATTTTTCTCGAATTTTGTGACTCACCCAAGCTATCAGATTTCACATTGGATGGTTGTATGCAATTGTGATGTTTTTACACCAAAGGTAAGTTGTAATATACAGTTAGGTATAACAATCCAATGTGAAATATGATACCTTGAGTTAGTCATGAAGTTTGAAAAATTTTTTGTTTGAACTTTAAGCAGGGTCAATAGAATAAATACAGCGACCCAATCTCTCATCTAAGGGTTAAGATCAATTGTGACCTCCATGTAACAAATCAACTAGTTTTATTGTATGCTTTTCGTAGTTGCTACTAGGTATAATGTTAAATACTCCGCCTCCCATGGGCGGTGATATACTTTCCAAAGGTTATACATAAGGGAAAGCTTTCTATGCTTCCCCAACAGCATAAAACTTATATACTTCCCCTTATCCAACGGTCCATTCTGAATGGAGGGCTAAGATTGCCCTAATCACAATGGCATGTCTCTACACTATTTTATTTTTAATTTTTTCAATAAACTATTTTGACACCAAAGTTTAGACGTTCAATCCTCTATTAAACTTGCACAAGTGAAAAATATAAAAACATATTTTTAATAAAATAAAATGACCAAAATACCCCTAAAAGATTTAAAAGGTATTTTCATCATTATATTTTATTGAAAAATTATTTTAAATATTTTTTTATAGGTGTGCCCCAATGAGAAGATGGCACATACCAAATTTCATATTCTTATAATTTTAATAAAAAAACTAAAAATAAAATACTTTAAGACGTTGGATCTAAGATCAAACGGTAAGTGGCTCTCATGATCAAAATTGGATGGCTGGATGGTAGGGAAAGTTGTAGGGGAAGTATAGAAACCTTTCCCTATACTTAAAACCTTTTGGTTTCGTTATTTCTTGATCGTGATCCAACCTGACCAGTTGGTGGGTTAGGTCCAATTGACCTGAACCCAATATAGGTCCAGGTCAAAGTCAGACCAAGTTGGTTTGGGTGTAGCCCATTTACAGCCCTAATGATAAACAAGTCACCCTGTAGAGTCTAGACATTTTTTGGAGTCCTCATAATTCTCTTAGCGGAGGGAGAATAGTACATTTTTTTGGAAGTTAGTCGGTGAAATGAGGCAGAAAAATGTAGTTTCTTTTAAAAAAAAAAAAAACTTCGAGGAGTAACAAGTTATAAATGGATAAGAGATCTTTTGTTTTTCTTTAGTGATAAACATCCCTATACATCTAAATTCTCCAAATAAATTTGTCGTTAGAACAAAAAAAAACAAAAGATTGAAGACTATCTTCTATATACAAATGCAAAAGTACAACAAAATCTAAAACGCGAGAGTAACTTTGTTCTAGTGGGAAAAAGTTCTCTTAAGATATAATGAGGTCTGCAATTTGAACTGAAAACTGTGTGAATGTGAACAAAAAGAGAAATTTAAGTCCCATATTTATTGAGAGAAAGTGCCTTTTAACTTCACCCAATGCGACTGTTTAACTCATTGAATGATGAAGAGTTGTGACTGTTGGCACCAGCTTCAATAATGCCACTGAGTTCTACACCTTGGATCGAGGTATTTTTTTGACCCATGAGATAGATTGCCGTTCTCTTATCATTGAGAGTGGCTAGTTGACTCACTCACCTACCACAACTCTTTCCCATGGAAGCTTTACATCCTCTTGTTGAACGGCAGGGTGAAGGAGGGCAAACCTCTCCTCCTTCGTAGATCCCCTTTGATAGATATTGCATGTATTCCTAGAGGCAAATCCGACGACTGATTGCCTAGCTATGCAGGCGGCATTCATGGTTCAAGCCATAGTTTGGCAGGCCCATCTCCCAGATTTTGTTACTCCCCTAATTTCACGAGATAATGCGAATGTCCACCTTGAACATCGAAAGAACCTCTTCTAGTGAATTTTTTAGGTGCATCATAATTTGATTGTTTAGAGCCTCACCCTTATATAAACTTTTTCCTTGATCATTCTTTAATGCAGGGATTGAAAACCCACTACTTCTCTCAAAGTATAAAACAAACTTATACTTTCAAAAGATTAAAATTTATAAAAGGATATTATTTTTTTGGGTCCTCTTGGTTACACTAACATAATGAATGAGGGAATTCCAACATTAAAGCGTGAATATTATTCATTATGCAATGTGGGGATTGAAAATCCACTACTTCTGTATAAAACAAACTTATACTTTCTAAAGATTAAAATTTATAAAAGAATATATATATATACATTGTAACGCCCTGCAACCTAGACTTGAGCCCATTCCTAATATTATTTTTAAATAATGATTACTATTTTTTGAAAGCAAAAATACTAACCAAAAAAAAAAAAAATGTTAATCTAGCTGAGTAATATGTAGTTTAATGTGTTTTCCACTTAATTTATGTCGACTTCATATTGGTACGAATACTATTTCGCCTCTTAGTATAAGGCCTCTTTTGGTGAATGAAATAAACCTAAGATAGGGCAAATGTAAGTCCCGTGCGATATGGCCACCCTTGTTATGTTGTTATACCAGTTGTCACATTCTAGAAATATTTTTAGTTTGGGACATGTTTTTGGTCTATTGCAATTTACAATTTTATTGTTATCCACAAACATGATATTTTAGAAATTTTTATCATGATAATAACTGAAAAGGTTAAAAATATTCCCATGAGAATATTTGATTAGGAATTATGATTGGTATTAGAAATTATCATGATAAAGTAAAGATAAATTGATTTTATTGATAATTGTTACTAAGATTTGACTCCTAAAGTTTCCTTGAACGATGGAAACGGTTTTGAGATTCCACGGTTCATAATTTTCCTACAAGTGATCATCACCATCATAATTGTTTTCTAATGAATTGGGGTTGGCTAATTTTCCTACAAGTGATTAAGAAGATTAAATTATTGGGATCCTATTTTATTTTTGATATCTTAATATAGTTCAATATATTTTACATTGTATAATGAAATCCCTTTTTTAAAAACATAAAGTGTACTTTAATTTTAATGTTTTCTATACATCAGATTAGCTCAAATTGGCATTCGATACTTTTCATCATCATACACCTATGAAAACATCAAAAAATAATTTATATTAAATTATCAAACTATTTCAATACTATTTAAAGGTTTTTTTATAGTTTTATTTATTCTAAATTATATTTTATTTATTTTTATAGGTGTATAATAGTAAGAAGCATGAACATACCAAATTTGAGCTTAATTCAATGCATCAAGTGATAAAAAGTAAAATACACTTTATGTTATCTGAAAATAGGATTTGAACGTAAAATATAAAATAGATTTTTAATATAAAAATATATGGATTATCTGTAAATTTCTCTAAATTATATGTGATGATATTTATGTTGGAATAAGCCTAATTTGGAGGGAGGTTCAAACCGAAGACATTTCTCATTGCAAACCGGGTATCTCATTGTAAAACCAAAGAAATGTTTGATTATTAGTTAGGATTTCGTTTATTATCAGACCTACCACATAATGTAATCTAAATCATTATCTAATCCCTAGAGAAAAGATAAAATATGAACCATTCCCAAGAGCCCTACTCTTTTAAAGAGTTTTTATAACACGGATCGGCTGCGCCAATGGGGTCACAAGCAAAACCATTCCAGATTAGTAGATTGACAATTTGGATATGTAGGGACATAAAAAACAAAGAAGATAAAATTGTGATTTTTTTTTTATTTTTAAAAATGTTGACTGCTTTTTAGCTTGGGGTAGCAATGGACCTGACCAAACCCGAGATCTGACCTCGGGTTTGGGTATGGCTCCAATTTTTGGACCTAGCGAGTTTGATCAAGGTCCAAAACCTAGACCCGAACACTATTTGGGTCTGGGTCATGCGAGACCCGTACCTGTAAGCCGTTGGAGATAAAATACTTGACTTTAAGTCCTATTCATTTGCGTATATTAAGGATAATATACAATAAGAACTCGTAGTCATCTTTAGTTATTAAACGACAAATCAGTTCAGCTTGAAATCTAATAACGGGTGATTGTGACCTTGTTGTTAATAATATGGGTATATGATGGTAAAAAAAAAAGTAAAAAAAGAAAAGAAAAGAAAATAAGCTCATAGTCATCGGATGACAATGGACCTAACCAGACCTAAGACCCGAAGGGTACGGGAATGGATCCAATTTTTGGACCTGACAAGTCGGATCCGAGTCCAAAACTTGGCCCTGAATAATATTTGGGTCCGGGTCTAGGTCCACCCAAACCCGACCGGTTGCCATCCCTCTTGTTAGCTATCAATGAAGATTCTTGAATTATTAGGGTATATTTCCACTATCTAATTGCCACATATTCATTTCATTTCAGAATTTCATCGAGGATGACGAAAAAACACAAACGACTCCGGATATCTCAACAACAAATGAGCATGGTTTAAGAACTAGTTTTAGCATGACATGTTGAACCTACATAATTACAAATATAAACAGAGAAAAAGGAAATATATACGGTGGCCTAAGGCACTGAGAAAAAAATTTAAAGTTAAAAAATCAACTAAAATTTTCTTTAAAATCAATGAAAAAGTTTTGAAAATTATCAAATAATTTAAGGAGCACTACTAATAACATAAAAGGAAAAACATCACGCAAAGATAAGGTTATTGATAAAAACATCACATAGAGTTATTAATTCATGAAATAAATAAATAATCATGAAATTAGAGCTATAAACAAATATAACAAAAACTGAAAAATTTCAAAATTTCATAAAAACTGATTTATTCCACAATTTCTTAGAGTAAAATCGCATATTTGTAAAGAAATTCATGTATCGATGGCAAAAAACGCACTCTAGCTAAGATAGGCATTAGAATGCTATTACTAAACCAGCCAAGCATTTAGAAAAAATGAGAAAATAATGACGAATAAACAAGAAAAATTGCATAGTAATTTGAAATCAATACGAACAAATAATAAATTAACAAAAAATGATCAAGATCATGCTCAATAGTCTCAAGAGCAAAAATCCCAACTAAATTTAGCACTATATTAACAACAAGAGAAATTATATAAATATCCCATTTTGTTATAAATTTTTACAATACTATGTATATCTTAAGTCCTACTCTTGAAGTTGATGCTTCTCAAATCTCACATTTGTAAAAAAACAATTCAAAAATATTTGTTAAAATAAATAAAATAAAAAAAATAAAAAAAATAAAAAAAATAACTAAAATACCCATAAAATATTTAAATTTATAGGGCCATTTTTAACAATTTTATTTCACCTTAATTATTTTTGAAATATTTTCCAAGTGATCTATGGTGAAAAATATAAATGCCCAAAATTTGAGCTTAATTGGATATATAGAAAAATAATAAAATTAATATAATTGGTGTACAATACTCACCATAAAAATTAGCATTTAAGTGCAAAGTATAAAATAAGGGGTGCGGTTTGTATATAGCCTAGGCTCTAAACAATCAAATTAGAACCTGCCTTCAAATAGTGTCAAGAAATATGGTTTCAATACTAGAAATTTTTGTGATAGCGTTAAAATATATTTTCATCTTTATTATTAAATTGTAAAGTTTCAAAAATAGTGTAGATTGACATATCTATGAAAACTTGAAAATCTTGAAAATTGACGATCCAAAAATGTGTTACACAATATATTATTTTCAAAACTTGAAATCCATTTTTTCTCTCTTGTCTATACATCTTGATGTCGAGATGATCAATTTGAGTATATTTGGACATCAAAACAACATCTTCTAGTGAAATTTTTGTGATTAGCTGCAATTTGATTGTTTAGAGCTTCGGCTCTATATAAACTTTTCCCTAAAATAAAAGCAACTATTTTTAGATTTCCAAAATAAAAAAGTATATTATGTTAATTTCCCTAACAAAAAAAACACCTAAGCCAGAAAATTGTGGTAGATGTCAAAAAATATGCATGAAATTGAGAAATACATGTTTTTGATCAAATTTAAAACCTTGTAGAGTTCAACCCTTGGGCCGAAGTTTGATTTACGAGGTTCCCTAGGGACTCCACAAAAATATTACGGCATTTTGATATTAGATGCCCTAGACATGGGAATTTAGATTTGGAGGTCACTTTGGTCGCAGTATTCACACCTAAAAAGTGGGTTGTTTTACTAAAACAACCCTGGGAAAATGGTGTCCGATCAATTAAAAATGCTCACGAGTAAATTTCTACAGTATTTTGTTCATGGCTCATTAACATTCAAAGTCCATTAAATTGTCATGATTGTTTGATAGTATTTGACTTTAATAATTTTTTTATAAATCAGATCGATCTGAAAATTTATTGATGTGTGCTCCTTAGAGAGGTGAATATAAAAAATAATCCAAATAAAAAATAACCAAGTTACCTATGAATATTTTAGGGGTATTTTTATCAATTTTTTTTTAGAATTACTGTTCTAATATTTCAACTAGGGTTTCTTTATTGGAAAATGGTTTGATAGGGCTACAATCGTATGAAAATAAGTAAATCCTCACTTCATAATTCATTGACAATTGCAAGTCAAGTATTGAAAAACCTTTACCTTGATCATCTCGACTTGAACATTATGGCTGAGCAAAAAAATTAGGATTTCAAGCTTTAAAAATAGTTTACATTAAAACAAATTACTTAGACCGTTTATTTCACCCAAAACATAAGTATTCATAGATCTGCAAGATTTGTACATTTTTTTACTTTCAAAATTTATTGTTGGCATTGGAAATTGATTTTAAAGCTATCATAAAAAATTATGTCACCGAAAGTGCTTTCTGAACGAGGATTTGAGATGAAGCTTTATTTTGTTTTCATAAAGCCTAGGCTTTATAAAAATTTCATCCTTCTTTATTTGATTGGAGATTTCCGGATGAACTTTTCCTTTGAAACGTCGAGTTTCGAATCGGACTTCATTAAAAAATGGCCAAATAAGCTGGTTTGGCATGGTGATGCCATCATTAGCGGGCGACTAAGAAAAAGTTATAGGGCTTTGTTGAGCTAGGGGTATTTTGATTAGGCGACTAAGAGAGTTACACGATGCTTTATTGAGCTTAGTTGTCATGGGGTTATTCGGATTACGGCCCAATCCTATTATTTAATATTTCTCAAACGGACTGTATACATGGAGAATATTTATCTTTGGTATAAGGAGGTCACAATTACTTATACTCATTCGATGTGAAATCTAACAGCTTGGGTGTGTCACAAGGTTCAAGAAATTTTTTTTTGAACTTTAAGCTTAGTCAATGAAACAAATAGAACCACCTAATTTCATATCCAATGGTAAACATTAATTGTGACCACCTTGTACCAAAAGTAAGTAGTTTCATTATATACTTTCCCTCGAAGATGGCGAGAGAATTTCAAGTCTTTGGGAACTGTTGTTGAAGCAAAGGGTCGATCGGGTCTTTGGCAACGTCCAAGTTTGCCTATATTTTTTAATATTAAATAGGATCGAGCAAGAATGGAACACAAGACTTCATATTGTGGTACCCCACCACTCTAATCCCTATTTCGTCGAGTATGTTCCTCTAAACTATGATAAACTATTGAGCTCATTGTGCGAGTGTGCATGTGTGTGTAAGAAGAAAAAAAGAGAGAGGAGAGAACATATTTCTTATCGATAAACTATTTTTATTACAAATAAGCTTTACAGGAATTAGCCGTGTTGTGATATCTCGATCTATACTGTTGCGATATAGACATACAAAACATAGACAAAAAGCTTCCAATAGCGGATTGTTTTTCTCTCTATTATTATTATTATTATCATTCATTAGTTTATAACAGTGTAGGAAAAATCGAACCGGAACAGTTAACTAGATATGGGGCCGAAAGCAGTTCAACAGGTCCAATCGAGGGGCAGTAAAAAAAGTATTAAAAAATACAAAAAAAATCTAATAAAATATGAATAACATATTTAAAGCATGATTAAACAAAGCACATCCAAATGGAGTTGAAAATTAATGAAAACAAAATAGATTTTAAAGAATTAATTTGTGCTTAGAGGTATTTTTGATATTTTTCAAAAATGAGAAAAATGTAAAAATAAGTAATAATGGCCAAAACAATTTTTAATCTTGCCAAAAATGATGAAACATACTAAAAATATATATTACAAACAAAATCTCTTATTTTTAGGGATTTTATACATTGTAGGAAAAATCAGACGGTTCATTTCTAATTGCCTGATTAGATTAGAACTATCCGCTGGCCATTTCCGATTTCAGTCGATTTTGGTGAATCGGCTGGGTATTTAAAAAAATAAAATAAAAGAACTTATATAAAATCCCCAAAAATAAGGGGTTTTGTTTGTAATATTTTTCATCATTTTGAACAAGAATGAAAATTATTTTGGCAATTAATACTTGTTTTACTCCTTATAATTCTTCCTCAGCTAGGCTTGGGCAGAGTATTTTTATATTTTCCTATTTTTTTTAGAAAATTTCAAAAATACCTCAGAGCACTAATCGATTTTTTAAAATCCCATTTTTTCATTAATTTTCAACTTCATTTGGTTGTGCTTTATTTAATCATGCTTTAAATATATTGTTCATATTATTATGCTAGTGTGAAAACATACCCTGTAGTAGACATTCGCTTGTCTAAATCACCAGCATAGTTGAAATCGACATATCCCACCAGTTTTGTACAGCTTCTCTTCCTACTGAACATAATTTCGAGATCTGACGTCCCACTCAGATATTTGAAAATCCACTTCATAGCATTCCAATGCTCACTGCTAGGATACTTATGTATCAACTAACAACACTGACAATATAAGATAAATCCGGCTTGCTACAAACATAGCATATATGATGCTTCCGATTGCACTAGCATAGGGCACTAGAGACATCTGCTCTATCTCCTCATCCGTAGTAGAACACTGCCATTTAGATAACTTGAAATGACTCGGCAATAGAGTGCTAACTGACTTGGCTTTTTTCATGTTGAAACGCTCCAGCATCTTTTCAACATACATTTTCTGAGTTACCCAGAGTTTACCTGCACTTTTATCTTTATGAATCTCCATACCAAAGATCTTATTAGCAGCCCTTAGATCCTTCATATCAAACTCAAAACTTCGCATAGACTTGAGAGAGGTTATGTGATATGCATTCTTGGCAGCGATGAGCATGTCATCAACATAAATCATCAAGAGAATAAGGGAATTATTATCAAGAACTTTAAAATAAACACAACAATCATATTCACTTCTTGAATAGCCAATCTGCACCATGAAAGAGTCGAAGCGCTTGTACCACTGCCTGGGAGATTGCTTAAGACCATAAAGCGATATCTTGAGCAATCAAACTTGATCTTCCTTTCCATGCATTTTGAAGCCTTCAGGTTGCTCCATAAAGTTTTGTTCCTCCATATCATCATGAAGAAATGTTGTCTTCACATCAAGTTGTTCTAGCTCCAAATCAAACATGGCTATTAAAACAAGTAATAGCCTTACTGAAGTGTGCTTGACAACTGGAGAGAATATTTTGTTGTAGTCCAGTTCCTCCATCTGAGCGTATTTCATTATAGTTCACTCCCTCCTTTTGAGCGTATTTTATTGTAGTCCACTCCCTCCTTCTGAGCGTAGCCCTTTGCTACGAGCCTAACCTTGAATCTCTCACATTTCTTTTTTGTTGCTGCATCTTTCTTCCGAAAGATCCATTCCTTCCCTTGGGCCTCTTGACAAGCTCTCAAGTCTTGTTCTTTTTCAGAGACTCCATCTCCTCTATCATGGATGTTATCTATTTATCATTTTGTGCATCACTTAGAGCATATTCGAAAGAGTTGATTTCCCCAGTACCAACTGTTAAAGCAAAAGCTACCATGTCCTCAAAGCCGTATCTCACAGCGGCTTTGTGAACACGTTTTTTTCTTCCTTTTGCCAGATTGTAGGGTTCAACATGTGGTTGCGGCTATTCTGGTATGCTGTTAGATGATTCTTCTTTTTTTGGTATATCAAACTTTTCTAGCTCCACCTGGACTGTCGATATTTCTCCATCACTTTCATCTACTTGCACTCTGTTATCTTGCATGTCGATTGACTTCACCATGTGAGATTCATCAAATACAACATCCTTGCTAAGCACAACCTTATGTAAAATAGGATCCAAAAGCTTGAATCCCTTCACTCCCTTTTCATAACCGAGAAAGATGCACTGCTTAGACTTAGAGTCTAATTTGGAACGTTGCTCACTCTACACATGGACATAGGTTAGACATCCGAAGATCCTCAGCATAAAATAATCTATCGGCTTTCCTATCCACACCTCCTCTGAAATTTTCCAATCAATTGCTGTAGATGGTGACCTGTTAATGATGAAACAAGCCATGTTCATTGCTTACGCTCAAAAAAATTTCTTTAGATCTGAATTCAATCTCATATTGCGAATTTTTTCAGAAGGGTCATGTTCATCATCTCAACCACACCATTTTGTTGAAGAGTTTCTGGTGTGGTAAAGTGATATACAATCCAATTTTCTTTATAAAATTCTTGAAAGTTTTTAGACCCTTACTCCTATTCATTATCTGATCTCAAGCATTTCAGTTTCTTTCGTGCCTTCCTTTCTACCTCTGCTTTCCATTGTTTAAACTTCGTGAATGCTTCACTTTTGTGTTTCATAAAGTAGGTATTTCTTGAGTAATCGTCAATGAAGGTAATGAAGTATTATGCCCTACCCTTGGATTTGATTGGTGAAGGCCCCCAGACATCAGTGTGTATATCGTCTAGTATATCCTTGCTAGTATGATTTGCAGCTCTGAATCTAATATTGCACTGTTTACCAAAAACACAATACTTATAGAAATTCAGTTTCCAGGCTCTGACACCCATCGGCAATTTCCTTTTATGAAGTTTTATCGTTCACTCATATACCCTAAACGCATATGTCACAATTTTGTGTCATCTGTGGTGGACTACATCTGTGGTTACAAAACCTCCACCTGTAACTGTATTCCCTATCAACCTGTATAAGTTTTCAGTTATATGACATTTCATGACAACCATAGATCCCTTACTAAATTTGAGGACTCCACATGTTATTGTATATTTGCAACCATTTGAATCAAGGGCCCCCAAGAATATTAAGTTTTTCTTTAATTGTGGGACATGGCTCTCATCTGATAAGATTTATACTATTTCATCAAACATCTTGATTTTGATAGTTCATATTCTAATGGTCTTGTATACCGCATCATTTCCTATTATAATAGACCCACCACTATATGATTTGTAGGTTTCGAACCAGTTTCTATTTGGATATATATGAAAAGAACATTCAAAATCTAAAATCCAAGAATCAGTAAATTGATTATTACCTGAAGATATAGAGAGAAGATCCCCATCATCTATGTCAGAGCTATCAGTCACGCTAGCTTCATCAGATGTTTTTTCTGTTTCTATTCTCTTTATATCCTCATTTCTTTTCGTGCAGTCTCTCTTCATCTGACCTTCCTTTTTGTAGTAATAGCAAATAAACTTGTCATTCTCCTTCGATTTTGACTGACTTTTGCTTCCAGACCTCTTTTGATTTGATTTGCCGCTCTCATTACTCTCTTTGTGTTTTCCAAAGAAACATTCTCCTTGAGATTTAGTCTTTTTCCTTGTCTCATTTGACATAAGAGTAGAAGTGACGTCATCCGTCTCAAGAGTCTATTTTCCATATAGTAGAATCATAACCAGATGATTGTATGATCCTAGAAGCGAAGCCAACAGAAGTACGGCATTGTCTTCATCCTCGATTTCAACCTCAAGGTTTGCTAACTGGCTTAAGATCTGATTGAACTCGCTGAGATATTCAAGCAGATCTATTCCTTCTTCCATCTGAAGAGAATACAACATCTTTCTTTAAGAACAACTTGTTTGTTAGAGATTTCGTCATATACTCTCGAGTTTTGTCAAAACCTCGGAAGCAGTTTTGAGGTCTACCACATAACGCAAGGGGTCATCGGATAGATTCAGACGAATCGTGCGTACCATTTTTTCCTCCATCTCTTGCCACTCTTCATCGTCTATATTTGCTAGTTTCTTCGATTTCTCTAGCAAAGCCTTAGCCAGACCTTGCTGTATCAGAAGATCCTTCATCTTTTGTCGCCAAAAGTGAAGTTGTTCTTTCCATTAAACTTCTCAATGTCATACTTGACGCTTGATCCCTTCCCTGTCATTGTGGTAGCAAACCCCAGAAAACGGAATAACCTGGTAGGCTCTGATACCAATTTGTAGCAAACCCTAAAAGAAATCCACCAAAACAAGAAAGAAGAAACAAACACAAAAGAAAGAAATAACCAACCACAACGTAAAGATATACGTTGTTTGACAGTGTGCCTATGTCCACGGGAGATGAGAGCTTCTTTACTGGCAATGAAGAATAGGGTTAGAATAGCTCTCTTTCTCACGTTTCTCTGTTCTCTCTGATTACAAAGAAAGTTGTGTATTTCCCTTAACAAAAAAAAAACCCCATTGCTACAATATATAGAGTCCCGTACAAATTACCAAAATACCCCATGTTCAAGTTACAAAAATAACCCTAAAAATATCCCATGTTCAAGTTACCAAAAAAACCTCTTCGCTACAATATATAGAGTCCCGTACAAATTATTAAAATAACCAAAAAAAAAAAAACCCCATCATCTCATTGACTCCACCTTTGGCAGATATATTTCCTCAGAATACAAGATATCAATCCTCAACACAAAGTTCCAGTGCTAATGAAATGTCATCGTCATCATGGTTTTTTTCTAACTATTTGGAATCGGCTACACGAATCCTGATCCGCCATTCTACTTTATCATTACTTCCAACCATGTTCTTTTGGGCCTATCCTTTGTCCTTTTTAGCTTTCTACTTAAACTAACTCGCACATCCTAACAAGTATCATACTAAGTATACCTTGCACATGGCCAACCCATCTAATCTACTTTATCTCGTCCTATTGCCTGTTGGAGCCACACCTAAATTCTATTGCTTATTGTCTTACGTCGCAACATCCTCATCTCAGCTACACTCATCCTATGGGTATTGTTTCTTGACTGCCCAACATTCTATCTCATAAAGCAAAGCTGGTCTCACAGTTGTCCTATAGAACTTGTCCTTCAACTACATTAGTTTGCAGTAATCATATAAAACTCCAGTTATATATCTCCATAATGTTGAACCAGAAATTCAACATTTTTCTCTCTTATTGGAAAGAAATTTGAACACACACAATATCTATCTTTTTCTTTTGAGAAATATATAGGTTAAATTCGCTATTTTGAGCTTGTTTGCCATTAATTCAAATCTCTGATCTCCCTCATCCAAACAAATACATCCACCATAAAGCTGAAGTACGAAGGATACAATTTTTCCATTGTGCTCTCTTTTATTGACAAAGAAATCTTTGAAATTTGCATAGACAAAAAAGTGAAGAGTTGCACAAAGTGTTTTTTTTTTTTTGTAAAGAGTTGCACCCCAAGATAATTTTTGGGATCTTAAATTTAGGGGATGAAACCTCTTCAAGCCAATGACCAATATAGAAATGCACAAAAAAAAAAGAAAAAAAAAAAGAAATCCAAGATAAATTATATATGCCCCAAAAAAATAACCGAAAAAGTTTATATAGAGCCAAGGTTCTAAACAATAAAATTGGAGCCTACATCAAAAATTTTACTAGAAGAGATTGTTTTGATGCCAAAATATCCTCAAATTGATCATCTTGATGTCAAGATGCATGGACATGATAAAAAAATGGATTTCAAGTTTTGGAAATAGTGTATTTTGTAATGCATCTTTGGATCGTCAATTTTCAATATTTTCAAGTTTTCATATATCTATCGATCTATACTATTTGTGAAGCTTTAAACTTTACAAATAAAGATACAAATATTTTTAGCGCTATCACAATGATTTTCAATATTGAAACCACATTTCTCGACACTATTTGAAGGTAAGCTTTAATTTGATTGTTTAGAGCATAAGCTCTATACAACCCGCACCCAAAAATGAATTACCCAGAATCCATATTTTCTACCGTATTCATTTGGTTATTCTTAAGTGGATACCCGGATTTTAGACACTACAAGTAGATTTCAGACTATAAAATAGCATAAAGAAACAATGTAAATAATGAAGTAGGGGCTCGTTCTCTCCACAACCTTGCTTGAGGTGATTCCATATTTGTAACAATGTTTAGTTTTCTTTCGTACCTGAAAAAGTGAACTAATCCTCTCTCTCTCTCTCTCTCACAGTAAGGCACATGTGGACGAGAGAAAGGGAGGGAGATTAAAGTGTATCTTAAAAATCTTTCGAAAAAAGTTGTTTTGATGTTGAAAAACAATCTAATTGATCATCTCGATATTGAGATGTATAAATATGGAAAAAAAAATACTTCAAATTTTAAAAATAATGCATCTTGCAATACATTATCTAGACCATCCATTTTCTAGTTTTTAACATGTTTATAGATATGCTTGATTTGACCCATTTTTTGAGTTTTACCTTATGAAAACCACACCTGGGGTGGGGCAGAGGGGAGAACCAGGCCGGGACCCATACCATCCCCACATCGATTTTGTCTTGATAAATTCCCATCCAAATCGGCAATCTGGATCGAAAGTTAATGGGTTTTAAAACACTGGTCGAGTGCATTTTTTCTTGCTAAAAAAAACAAAAAATAAAAATAATATATTAATTTTTTTTTGAAAATAATTAAAATGAGGCTTAAGACTTATGAGAAGAAAAGTAAAGTCGCACTTCCAATCTCATAAGAAATTTGTAGCCCCATATCAAAGAACCACAAACAAATCATTTCGATCTTGAATGTTATGGAAAAGAAAAAATAAGGATTTCAAAGCATAAAAACAGTGTATCGTGTTTCACATTTTCTAGATTGTTTATTTTCTAGTATCTGCAAACCCACAAGATCTGTACTCTTTTTTTAGCATCAAATTTCACAATCCATGGTGAATTATGAGCCCTCATAGGGATTTACTAGAAGTACATTTTCCGGTAAGGTTTTAAAACAAGGCTTTCTTTATTTTTCCATAAAGCCTAAGCATTATAGAAACTGTATCCAATAAAATTTGCGACTCTAATAAGGATGAAATTTCTATAAGACCTAGGTTTTATGAAAACAAAATAAAGCCCCACCTCAAATCCCCACCTAGAAAGCATTTTTGGCAATTGCAATCTCCATGATGGATGTAAATCAATTTTCAACACCGACACCGACAATAAAATTTGAAATTAAAAAATGTTACCGATCTTATGGATCTATGAACACTTATTTTTTTGGGAAAAATAAACGATCTAGATAATTTGTTACGATATACACAATTTTAAGAACCTAAATTCCTAATTTTTTCTTACAACTAATATGTTCAAGATGAGATGATCGATGTAAAAGTGTTCCAATACTTGAATTGTAATTTTCAATGAATTATAAGGTGAGGCTTTACTTAGTTTGATATGGCTGCAGCCCTATCAAACCATTTTACATGCAGTAATCCACATCATCTATGTTACCTATATTTCTATGCGCAATGAATTACGACTAGATGGTGTGGGATTAAAATAACACAATGTAACGTGGGTCATGCTTAATTGGATTTGTATGTGAAAAATCGTTGCTTTCAAGAAGGAAAAAGGTTATACAAGGTTGCAACCCTATAATGTAGTGCACGGATGCACCTCAAAAATCCATTGGAAAAGGTAGTTTTAATGTTAAAAAACCTTTGATTGATCATACCAATATCGAGATGTTTGACCATGAAAAATAAAAAGATTTTAAGTAT
>NW_006498404.1:2753377-2775804 GCF_000471905.2 Amborella trichopoda
AGTAGAAGTACGTACGTACGTACGACGACGAGAGAGAGAGAGAGAGAGAGAGAGAGAGAGAGTAGAGTAGTAGTAGTTAGTAGTAGTGAGNGAGAGAGAGAGAGAGAGAGAGAGAGAGAGAGAGAGAGCACTTTCAGGTTGTCGCATGAGAGAGATGTTTTAAAATGATATAATTATAGATACCCCAAATTATCTTTCTAGATATCTTAACCAATGTGTTTTTTTTCTCACACCGTAAATCCTAACTTTTTTTTTTTTTTCTATTTATCCTCACTTAAGAGATCAATAAGTTTAAAACGAAAATGCCTTTATCTCTCTCACTCTACAAACTAAAATTTGAGGTACGTTATCTTTTTAAACTCTCTTTCTCTCTACATGCCATCTCTCTTTCTCTTTTTATTTGCTCTCTCTCAGTTTCTCTCTCTATTTATACCCTCTCTTGCTCTTTCTCTCACTCTCTCCGCACGCAAAATATTAGATATCATATCACCTTAGAGAGAAAGGTTTCTTTGGACAAATACACGGTCCGACACTAGGTGTTGGACCACAAAAAAATTTCGATCCAGCATTTAACGTGCCAGACCACTTTAAAGGAACAAAAGATAAAAGTTTTACGGTCTTAGTGCAAAAAAACATTTGGTCCGACATCCAACGTGTTAAACGGCCTTAGAGTGACAAAAGGGAAGGTAGACAGAAAAAGTTAAGAGAGGGCAAGTAGAGAGAAAGAAAGAGAGAGAAGGCTAGAGAAGGCTGGGCGAGAGAGAGAGAGGAGAGAGATGGCATATAAAGAGAGTAGAGAGAGAATGAAAGTTTAAAAAACTGTGTAGGGAGAGGGTAAGAGCGTTTTTATCTTAAACTTTAACTTGAGGTAAATAAAATGAAAAAATCAGTGTTAAGGTTTTGGGTGTGAGAAAAAAAGTAGTGGACGGTAAGATGACTATAAAGTTGATTTTGGGAATATTTATTATTTTTCCTTTTAAAATTTGATGACACGTGCTTAATAGCCGAGATAAATTGTCAACCGTTACTTGAAGAAGCTAACGAAGTAGTGTAGTGTCCCGCAGGAGTGTTCTATACATATACTCCCATACTCCCTCGGAGAGAAAACCTACTTGGGAGCAGGGGCGGGAGTTTATTCGAACCCGACTCGGGACCAATGGGATAGACATGACATGGGTCTGGGTTTGGGACCGACTTTTGGACCCAATGGGCCGGGTGCGGGTAAGGCTCAGAATGGGTCAGATCGTCTATCGGGCCCGATCGTATCCAAAAAATTATTTTATATCTACAAAATAAGATATAATAAAATTATATCCGGATCCGATGAATATTTACAACTCATTCCATCATTAACTTTTGCCATTTGAAGGGTTGTGAATTGTATATTAACTTATATCATAACAAAAACTATTATAAAACATAACTTTTTTTAAAAAAAAAAAACCACACAATTAGTAAATCTACAATTTACAACACATCATATCATTAACTTTTGTAATTTGAAGGGTGGTGAATTGTAGATTGTTATTATATTTATATATTTTAAGGTTAATATATAAAGGTTACATATAATTATATAAGGGAAAATTTCGTATAGAACCCTAATTCCTCATATTATTTCATGGTAGATCTCTTTCCTTTTTTCTTTCAAACGGCATAAGGAAACTCTTAAAGATTTTACCATACACCCTCATCTCTTATCTCTCTTTTTTATTGACTTTTGATCATAAAAATTAACCCCAAAAAATCTTTTTATATCATTTCAACCCAATAACGTTTTTAATGGGTGGAAAGAAAAAAAGATGGTTAAAAAAGTTTTGGGTTGAAATAGTATAAAAAGATTTGTTGGGGCTAATTTTTACGGTCAAAAGTCAATAAAAGACGGAGATAAGAGATGAGCTGGTGCGGTGAAATCTTTAGGGGTTTTTTTATGTCATTTGAAAGAAAAACAGAATGAGGGTCTACCATGAAATAATATGAGGAATTAGGGTTCTACATGAAATTATTTGTTTATACAAACATATATTTTTTATATTTTTATATTTTTTCTTTGATAATTTGCTTATTAGTTTTAAAATGAGAAAATTGATGAAATATTGCCCAAATCTTCTTATTATGTATTTATATGTTTTTTGTAATTCTTAGTATTTTTTGGTAATTTATAGGCACACATTTTTTGTGTAATTTTGAAATTTTTAGTTTTTTTTTTTAGAAAAACATCTCTATACTTTCTATTTTTAAGTTTCATTT
Source organism: Amborella trichopoda (assembly GCF_000471905.2). The sequence goes on from NW_006498404.1 coordinate 2,755,628, forward strand.
CACAATCGATCCAAGGTTTTAAAAGATATCTTGAGGCATAAAAATTGTGGATTTTATTTCTTCTAACCCCCAAACGTATTTTAAACATGTTTTTCTAGGCCAAACAAAACTAAAAAGACATGCCTTTTCTAAAAGCCAGCATCCCAAACTTCTAGAGATAGAGAGCTTCATGGAGGTGAGAGGTTATCGGAGAGAGAGAGAGAGAGAGAGAGAGAGGTGTTTTGAGAACACGGGAGGAGAGAGAGAGTGAGAGACACAAGAAGAAAGAAAAAAAGAGAAGTTTGGGGTATATAAGTGAAGAAAGAGAAATGATTGGGTTTAGAAAGAGCATGTTTTTCTCACATTTGTTTAGGTTAAAAAATAAATATAAAGATGTCAGGGGGTTAGAAGATATCTTTTGAAACCTTGGGTTTATCAAGATATGAAATCTAAAAATATGGGATATGGAGATGTTTTCCTTCTTTTTTTTTTCTATGTATAATCTGTCGTGTCCAGATCCGAGTACAAGTCCTCCAAATAAATTTTGGGTTTGGGTCTAATTTTGGGTCCAGATATTTTGGACCTGATCGGGTTGGGTATGGGTATGGGTCCCATGTATGGATTTTTGGATCCGAATGGACTTGGACCCTATCCAACCCATTCCCAGCCCTACTTGGGAGGACATTTTTAAATCTAAAATTTTAGAAACCACCTCAAAATCACTAGATAAATTATTTCTAGAAGAGAAAATTTGAGTTTGAAGTTTCCTAATGTGCAGATCTTACCTTCAAAAAATTGGACAGTCATTTTTTGAAGACCTTTTTCTTTTTAAGTTCATGAATAGTGCGATTTAGAATTTTTCTTTGTTGAGTTAGTCTAGGTTGAATAAGTATATCCCAAAATTTGGGATCAGAAAATTTCTGCTAGACTGGATTTATAGATAATATGCTACAACAAAAGTACAAGAAATTAGATAGGGACCCGAAAACAAATTCGAAACTATGGCATGGTTCATGCTTTTCCAAGTATTATAATCGATCTACTTCTTATTTTGCCCCCGGCTTGAAGTTGGCAGGATGTTCTTTTTTTTTTTTCATAATTTTTGTGACCTCTAGGGCATCATTATACCCTAGAAATCGAACTACCCATATCTTGGACTTGGCCCAAGTATGGACATCGTTGTTGTTGACATCAAACCACTACCTATGTTATAATTTGTTTTTAGCATATGGAGTGGTTTGATGTCAACAATATTGAACTGGCCTATATATGGCTTGGTTGATACGTAGATCGCTTCAGTGTTTTTAATGTCGAAGTGCCCAAATATAGGGCTGTTTTATTTTTAGGGTATTGCTCAGCCCTTAGATGTTCGAAAAGATATAGGGAATTATAACCTCATTTGACGATATGGCTTTTAATGGAGTAGAATAGAGAATCAGGATTCATATAAATGACCCCAATTAATTGGAAAAATGCTAAAATGATGATGATGATGTACAGCCTTTAGATGTAAAAAAAAAAAAAAGTTGATGTCAAAATTTACCCTTCGATGTTGTAAACATCGAATTGGGGACAAAATCAAAATAAAAATATCAAAAAATAATTTTAATGTAAAATTACCAATGAGGGAGATAAACCAGACTAGAAGCATTTCTCACAAGGAAAAATTGAGAAGTATATAAAGATCTCTCTCTACTTTCATAATTAATAAATAGAAAAAATATCTCTATACCCATTATTTTTAAGTTTCATAGCTCAATAGACTAAAAAATTAAAAAGATATCTTGTAGAATAGAAATCTTAACTTTTATATCTTCAAACCCCTACACTAATTTTACCCACTTTATTTATTTTCTTTTAACCCAAACAATTTGTTTAAATACAGCTCTTTGTAAACCACATCCTTTCTCTTTCTTCACATGATATTCTTTATTTCTCTCTTTTCCTCTTTTCATAGTGACTCTCCCCAATCCCTTTTCTCTTTCTCTCACTGTATTACCCATCTCTCTCTCCATAATGGCTCTCCTTGATTTCTCTCTTTTTTTCTCTCTCATATCCTAGTTTCACTCTCTCTCCATAGTGACTCTCTCTAATTCCTCTCTCTTTTTCTCTCTTCACCATGACTCTTCCTAATTTTTTTCTCTCCACCATGACTCTCCCTAATTTTTCTCTCTCTACCTTCTCTCTCCATGAATCTCTGCAATTCCAATTTCTCCCTCTTCATCCATCTCTCTCCCCAAACCTATATTTTGCAACTGTGAAGTAGTCATCCCAATACTCAAATAAATCTCCCTTAACCATCTGAAGTGCTTTACATGCATGCTTATGTGACAGGATGTAATACAGTCATATAAATCTTTCTTAACCATCTGACATTTGAAGGGCTTTACATGCATAGCAGGATGTAATATTCATATAAATCTCTCTTAACCATCTGAAGGGCTTTACATGCATGCTTACACGATAGGATATAATACGGATGAAGAGAGAGAGTTGGGATGAAAAGAGACCCCATACTCATATAAATCTCTCTTAACCATTTGAAAGGGCTTTACATGCATATAAACATGTCAGGCATGTAATACGGATGCAGACAGAGAGACAGATCACATGTAATACAGATGAAGAGAGAGACGGATGAAGAGAGAGTTGGGGTAATATGGAGAGAGAAGGGGTTTGGGGAGAGTTACGGTGGAGAGAGAAAGAGAAATTAAGATGAGAGAGAAGGAAGGCATGGAGGGGGATAGAAAATGTGGGAATCACGATGAGAGAGAGAGAGTGGAATTGGGGAGATTCATAGAGATAGAGGGTGGAAAGAAAAAAATTAGGGAGAGTCATAGTAGAGAGAGAAAATAAGAGAGATATTAAAGAGAGTCACTATGGAAGGAGAGAGAGAGTAGGATATGAGAGAAAAAGAGAGAAGAATTAGGAGTCACTATGGGGAGAGAGGGAGAGAGAGAGAGATTAGGACGTGAGAAAAAAAGGGTCGGGAAGAGTCACCGTGGAAACAGAAGGAGAGAAAAATAAAGAGAATATCATGTGAAGAGAGAGAAATGATATGATTTAAAGAGAGCTGACTTTAAACAAATTGTTTGGGTGGGTAAAATTAATCTAGGGGGTTAGAAGATATAAAAGTTAAGATTTCTATGCTACAAGATATCATTTGAATTCTTGGAGCTATTGAGATATGAAACTTAAAATAAAGGGTATGGAGATATTTTCCCTAATAAATATACTTTAGTTGCCGACACCGAATTAATCGGTCCCACTTAGTCTCGCTCACTCCCTCTCTCTCCGTAGTTAATATTGGGAAACCACTAAGAATTATTTTTGAAAAGAAAAAAAATTTGAATATAAGGTTTTTTAATACTTCGATTTCACTCTCCAAAAATTGGATGGTCTTTAGTTTTCCAATACTTCGTCCTCACTCTCCAAAATTTGGATGTCGGTTCAATCTTGAGACATTATTTTTTTAAGCATATAGAGAGCCCAATTTGGAAATAGGTTTTACTTAGGCTAGTCAACAGCTTGAAGAGTTTACATCCCAACAATACGGGGGTTCTTCAAATTACTCCTAAAGTGAGTTGTAATACCCGAGAGCAATTGGACATGGGTGGTGCAAACATAGTACATCACTTGTTAAGCGATGTGAGTTAGTTAAAATGGAAGACTCAAAAAGAGTAAAGGTAGGCACAAAAGGACATAGTTGGAAGTAATCCAAAAGGATATGGGGACTTATGACGTCACTGAGGGTGTGGCCCTTAATAAAGCAAAACGATGAACCAGGATTTCTGTACCCATCCCCAATTAATTGAAAAATAATTATTATGATGATGATAATTATGACTCCGATCGAAACATGAAATGTTTCGTCGTCAATAAATTTCCTTTCTTCCCCACAACTCAATGGATTTCCTTTTGTCCTACTTTCAAATTGCCCCTCCTCCCAAGAAGATTTCCGGTTGATGGGTGGATAAGTTGAAGCATTTGAGTGGCTCTCTTCAGCCATTAATCCAAAAGAGTACCGGACGACTTATCTTTATACCAAACAGAGAAGGTACCAAGTTAAAAGCAATCACTCACGCTCACACACTCACTCAAGCAATCACTCACGCTCACACACTCACTCAATCTCTCTTTCTCTCTTTCTCTTGATCTTATCAGCTAAGGTGTCATGAATGTAAAGGCTATCTACTATCGCAATAATCTTATCACTCTAGGTAAATGTCATTTATCATCATCATCATTTTTTTCTAATTAATTGGGGTCGGCTACATGAATTTTGGTCCGTCATTCTGCATGTAAAATTCATATATAATCTTATTCAAAATTATATACAATGAGATCATTTAGCTTTGATACAAGATGGTGATAATTTCTTACAACCATTTGATGTGAAATTTGATGTGTCACAAAGTTCAAGTAAATTTATTTGAAGTTTGAGCTTGGTCAATGGAATAATTGCAGCCACGCAATTTCACATCCAATGATCAAAATTAATGTGACCACTTTGTATGAAAGATATATAGTCTCATTCTATACTTTCCCCTCATTTGGTCAGAGCATCTTGCCTTAAAACCTCCAAATTCATGCATTTTACCAAACAAAAGAATGTAGTCTTTGGATGTTTGGAAAATTATAAGGCTTCATAATGGTTGTGGTTGAAGCCAACCTCCTAATTCATGCATCTATTTATCTATAGACAATAGTACCTTAGTTTTTGTTTTTTGGAAGAGCATGTATACTGTGGTCCCCAGGGACCTCACTGTGTCCTTAGTACTTATACTCTCCCTATGGTAGAAGACCTGCTTAGGAGTATTTTTCCCTATCAAAGATCCTGGAGTCTACTTTAAATACCCAGATGATTATAGTCACCAGATTATGATTTTGGGTACTCAAGCACTTGGATCTGACCTTCCAAAATTCAAAGTTCTTCATTTTATCTTAGGACCTTACTTTTTTCAACCACATGTAGAAAGATGCATGAATTTTTATTAGAGCTTGCAATGGGCCAAGCGGCCTAGCCTGCCTGGCCCTAAAAACTAGGGCTTGGGCTGCAAAATATGGTCCGAGGGTCTGGCCAAAGCAAGAATACCATGTTCTGAAGGCCAAGCCTGGCCAAGGCACGGCATGCTTGGCCCTACCCAGCCCAGCTCACTTTCTATTTATTATTTCAGTCTACTAGACCCGGCCCCGCTCAGACATGGTTAGGACCGAGTGTGGGCCTAGGCGGCCCAGGCCACCAAGGTTGGCCGACCTGTTGCAAGCCTTAATTTTTTAATGAGATTGGTCCAAGGCGTTATATCCCATAAATTTATGGTCCTAGGAAACCCTACCCAAGGGAGCATGTACCTGCGGGGGCATGTTAAATTTTTGCATTTGGGAAATTTGTATAGGCTCATAGATGCTTGAGGATGAGTTGCAATCCTATTTGATTTCTTCAAAACCAGCATGGAAGCGACAAGATAATGTGCTACGGCCCCTAAACCCTATCTCATGAAACACCACTGTTTGGTCGTCCATTTGTGGCCAGAAGTTTGTTACCTAACATCAAATTAAATGAAAGTGGAAACTGACAAAACCATGGTCTTTTTCACTCTGATTGCTGATATGACATGGAACCAACCCATAACCCTATTTCACCATTACTTCAACTTGGTCCTCCTTTCACTTATGGGCCTTATGTGCTTCCTATTTGTAATCCATGTCAGATATTTTCTTGGGCATTTTTAGTTACACCAATGTTTTGCTATACATGGGTGGAAATCCTGCTATATGTGGTTCTATGCTATTTTCACACATGTTTTGGGTGGAAATAGCAAAAAAACGGATCCACATTCCAGTTCTCCTTCCATTTATTGTTTTGCTATACAGTTTGAGGAACCTTGCTATGGTGGCCACCACTTACCTTGTCATGAGAAATGTTTCCGCATGTGGGATGGCGCAGATTGCGTTGTCCACCTATCTAACGGTGAGCGTGGTGCTATTGCATTGTACCGATGGTGCGAATCATGCTCTCCGAGGCGTATCCAACACTAATGCATTGCCTCATGGTGAGTGGATCCCCCCTTGTAAAGCAACCTCACTGTTTGGGCCCGAGGAAAACTGATATTTGTAGATTTTCAAATTATATAGTTTTGAAAATTCCTCACTTGGATTCCTGTTTCTAGAATTAAGACTTTTTTTAAAAAAAAAGTCTGTATGTCTCCTAAGAGACAGAATTAAGACAACTTCTTTGTGAACTTTCTTCATTAAGTTTTCTTCCAAATATCCTGTCCTCATGTTTTGTGATATATATGGTCATCTAGTATTTTGCTATAGAATACTTCCCAGTACAGGATAGAATGGCGCATCAAAAAGGGTATGAATGCATCATATACAATACAAGAGGTTTTTAGCTCATATCTACAAGACCTATTCTCTATAATGTTCCAAACTTGAATCAAACTCTAATAAGCATCTTGCTCTTAATGGTCAAACAAATCAAATTGGGGTCGGCTACACGAATCATGGTCTGTCATTCTATAAATAAAAACCATTTACAATCTCAGTAATCTTATCAAGCGTTGTGGCCAGAGCAACTTGTTGTCAAACCTCCAAATTCATGCATCTTACCGTGCGAAAGAATGTAGTCTTCGGATTTTTGGAAAAATATAAGGCCTCATAATGGTTGAGGTTGAAGCCAATCTCCTAATTCATGGGGAGTTACCATGCGGACTGCAGCCAATCTCCTAATTCATGGAGAGTTACCATGCAGACATGATAACCGCATCCTTTAGCCATAGACAATAATACCATAGTTTTTGCTTTTTGGACAGTGAAGCTGGGGAGTTTACATCCGCACACTAACCGCGTCCTTTATCCATTGACAATAATGCCATAGTTTTTTATTTTTGGAAGAGTATGTATAATGTGGCCCCAGGGATCTCAGTGTGTAATTAGTACTTATGCTCCCTACGGTAGAAGAGGAGTATTTTTTCCTATAAAAAATCTTGGAATCTACTTTAAATACTCAAATGATTATGGTCAAAAGATTATGATTTTGGGTCCTCAAGCGCTTAGATCTGACCTTCCAAAATTGGAGGATCGTCATTTAATCTTGGGACCTGATTTTTTTAAAGCACATGTAAAAGATGCATGAATTTTTGTTAGGGCTAGCCTGTCCGGCCCTAAAAAACCTGGGGCTTGAGTTGCAAAATATGGCCTGAGGGTCTGGCCAAGGCAGGACTACCATGGTCTGAAGGCCAAACCTGGGCCAAGGCATGACATGCTTGGCCCTGCCGAGCCCAGCCCAGCCCAGCTCCCTTTCTTTTTATTATTTGAGTGTACTAGGCCCGGTCCCACTCAAACAAGGTAGGGACCCGGCACAAACAAGCTTGGACAGTGCAGATTGCGTTCTCCACCTAACTAACGGTGAACGCGGTGCAATGCATTTGGGTACAGTCTGATGGTGCGAATCACGCACTCTGACACGAATCCAACGCTAATGCATATCCTCATGGTGAGTGGATCCCCCTTGTAAAGCAACCTCACCATTTGGGTCCGAGGAAAACTGATATTTGTAGATTTTCAAATTCTATGGTTTTGAAAATTCATTACTTGGATTTCTGTTTCTAGAACTTTAAGACAACTACTTTTTTGTGAACATTCTTCATTAAGTTTTCTTCCAAATACCTTGTCCTCAGGTTATGTGATATATGGTCATCTGGTATTTGGCTATAGAATATTTCCAAGTACAGGAATTGAATGACTCATCAAAAAGGGTATGAATGCATCAATACAAGCGCTTTTAAGCTCATATCTACGCCATCGATTCATTGTAGTTTCCCAATCTTGAATCAAACTCCAAGGAAGTATCCTGCTCTTAATGGTCAAACAAATCAATCCTGAATCATGCTTTGAGAAGGTTTTTCAGACTTGGGTGACTGTAGGAACCAATCCTGCCTATTCATGTAGCATCATAACACAGAAGGATTGGGTATGGAAATCGGCCATATCGAACTCCATTCCCAAAATAAGTTGCAAATCATCCATTGGAATGAGTAAGAGGCTAGTGGAGCCTATCCATTTTTGCTCCATTCAAATGACTTGCTGTGGTTTTTCTTCTATCCTCCCAACTTTTTCCTAGCAATAGGGCAGCGCATCTGAACTTAAAGAAGTCTCACTCTTTCCTCACACATTGGTAGGTCTTTGGTCTTTGTCTGCAGCATGTCGAAGACCCCATGGCTTCGGCGCTCATGGTCAATCATGTTTCAGATATATCCATAAAGAAGAACAGTATATTCTTTCAGCATTTTCGCTGTGCCGAGCTCAAGGGTAGTGAAATGGCACACATGACAGAATTGATACCCTATAATTAGTCTAGAGAATTTTCCATACTAAATGCTATGCATTTCCAGATGAAATTGGAACTTACAGTTCCTTCTTAAGGTCTTCCTGAGTTTGGTTGGTGCAAAGCTATCCATGATATCACCATTCCTCCTAAACCATGAGAACATGGCAATGGCATTAGTGGCAAGAGATACATGGGGCGGTGTATAACAAGGATTCATCTTTATGAGATCAAGTTAGCTTGAAATACTAACCCATCCACCGAAACATAGTCTATAGCTCATTGAAATTTGTCAAACCACTGATGCTTCAAAGTTAAAGGAGTCCGTCGCTATTGCATTCTCCAATGGAACAAGGGCTTTGTGCTCAATCTGTCTCCCAAATTCTTGGTCTGCTAAGCAATTGGGTCTTGGGTTCCTTGGTCTCTTTACACCATAAGCGGGAAGAGTTGAGAATGGGGTCAGAGCCACAGTGGTAGTACCACCTGAACCCCGATTAAAGTCACGGCCTCCATTCTCTAACATTTTAAAAAAAACAAAATAACAAAAAAGAATTTACCCTTTCCAAAATAAAGGGCTTGTGTTCCCACTGATCTACCCAAAAAAAAAAAGAAAGAAAAGTGGAGACAGTAATGATGAGTAAAAAAAAAAAAAGAAAGAAAAGTGGAGACAGTAATGATGAGTAAAAAAAAAAAAGAAAGAAAAGTGGAGACAGTAATGATGAGTAAGGTTGATAACTACAACATCTCAACCAGATACGTGAGATATTAACCTGGACGTTAATATACATAAATAAAGCCAGTTTTAACACAACAAGCCGAGTCAAGTATGAGTTATATGGCATTTCTGATTCAATTTGAAAATGCATGCACAAATCTTGATTTATAGAACCCTATCACAGAAAAAGATGAATTGGACGTCAGCAGAAAGAGATAAGGATGCCGCAGACATGAATGTAATTGTCCCCGCCTCCCATATCTGTACAGGGTAGAATCCGTTCAAGAGCAGGACCCACTGGTGAAAACTTAATGGACTCTTAATGACTTCACAAAAGTGAGCTTATTTCTATCTTAAAGCACGAAGATAAATATTTGTTTCAGTTTTGAAGCTCTCCTAGAACGCAAAGTCGGCATTGGAGTTTGTCTACAATTTTTGCAGGTTCACGGGGCATTTTATCACAAAATTGCAGCCACCAGCAGCAAAATTACATAAAAGAAACTGGCCCAAAAATCGGGCCTTGCATTTTTCTCTTTTATGTTTATTAGACAAAGAAACCAACATTCAGGAATCAGGAATGTTATTGCTCAACTCTATACGCCAAACAATTCATAAGTCGTGTTACTATCATAATTTTACTTTCACTAACATTTATTGCATGATCATTTAAAATTAGACATCCTCCATCATTTGACCATTTAGAGTTCTAATTAAATACAAAGGGAATAACAGGAAAACAAACAATGTTCGTTTTTCTTACCATTTCAAAAAATACTCACGTTTCCTACCAGTACAGAACAAGATAATTTTTGGACGACCAAGAGACATACTTCTGCCAGCTGAGGCTTTCAAAAGGCACTATAAGGAGCACACAAATGCACATGGAGAAAAATCGGTATGGTAAATTAATCACTTTTGAAGTTTACAACCATTCCATTTGTATCCGATATATCAAACTCGCGGAACAGCAAGTCTCCTGAATGTGAGTATACTACAACCTCATATGTTGGCTTTCTTGAATAAACATCAGCTTCCTCTTCATGCATTCAAGCAAGTGTAACTTTGTGTGACATTCAACAAAGTCGGAACTTGAATTGCTCACACCGATCCAGTCAGTGTTCAACTCAGGTCCAGAGAATATCGATAACTATAATCACTGGATGAAAGTTAAGCTCATGATATCCTCGGCCTACTCTTTGTTGTGCAACGACTAACTGCACAAAAAAATTTGTCTTGTAGGTTTTGCCCCTCCACTTAGACAATAAATCAGAGAAAACCCCACTATATCAATGCCTCCATCTCCATTAACAAACAAAAATGAAAAAGATAGTAGTGGCTGGTCATTCAGTGACAGTGGTCGTATTTTAAAGGCCAGAACAAAAAATTCCATTGAAGAGCTATACATAGTAGATCATCCCCACTTCCAACAGGGATACATGAGGAACATTTAGTGCAACATCAGGCCCTCTGCAATTCTTGCTGAAAAAAGCATACACAACATCTATCGCCAATTTCTTGAGTAAAGATGATGATTTCTTCGCCTTGGCATATGAGTGCCCTAAAATATATGCCACCCCAGCCTCCCTTGCTTTCATAATCTCCAAGCACTCCTGTCCAATAACGGGCTCCTTTCCAAGCTCATCAAGGCCATCCCATATTTCAGAATTACCCATCTCAGGCATCATTACTTGAATATCCATTGAGCAAGAAGACTGCATGTTCTCTTCTTGGTTTGGGTGGGTTAACCTTTGCATATGCATATTGAGGCTATCGCTACCCGGTGATATTCTCATCTGAGATGACGTCTCAGGCTTGAGTATAGGTCCAAGTTCTCTCTCTTCCATTTGAACCAACTTAAAGATAGCAGAAACCAGCCTGTTCTCAAAATCATAATTCTCTTGCTGGAGATCCTTGTATCCATACCTCACAGTACACCTGAACATTTGGAACTCCTTGGGGCCAATTCGGCTCACAAGGAAACGCTCCTTTTCGAGGACATGTGGAACATGAACAGATTTGATGCATACAAAAACCAGCACTTGATGAAACGCGGGCAAATTTGTCACAAAGTGCCCAAAAACTGCAGGTACCCCAGTGACCAGATCGGTGTACAGCAGGCCAATGCCAGGCACTCGAACCATGCCAAGGCTAGGACCTAAGCTCAATAGCCTCTTCATTGACACCTTGTTTTCAAGGTCAAACTCATGCTTCTTTATGGTGCCATAGTGCCAAACGTACATGATTCCCATGAAGATGAGAGAAAGAGACAACGGGATCCATCCACCTTCATGGACTTTTATAAGAGAGGCCGATAGGTATAATAGCTCGATAAAGCCAAAGAAACTCAAAAAGAGAAGGGCAACAATAACCTTTTGCTTCCAAACTACCACAATCACCAGTGACATCAAGCAAGTAGTGACAAACATGACTGTCACAACTGCAAGACCTGAAATCAAACAGGCAAAAATGGTGCACTTCAATAAAGAAGATTTAGAAAGAGAACAGTAAAACATGTTTCCAAGTGATGTTAACATCAAGCTGGGAAAAACTTTAGAAAGACAAATGTGACAATAAAGAGAGCATGTAATAGTACCATAAGCATGACCGATCGTGTTTGTATCCCTTATTCCAACTGTAATAGCCAGACAGAGACACATTAGAATCCAATTGATTTCGGGAATGTAAATCTGCCCATATATTTCACTTGAGGTATGGACAATCTTCACGCGAGGGAAACAACTCAGTGCACAGCATTGGCTTATCATAGAGAATGTTGCAGATATGACAGCCTGACTTCCCACGACAGCTGCCAGGGTGGCAACTATAAAGACTGGCCAAAATACAGCTTCTGCAAGGACATGCATGATGGGGTGAGATCGAAACATATATGATACTCGAATACGAGGACAGGAAATGCAAGGGAAAGAGAGGAGTAGCTTACCTGGTATGGCCTTATAGAAGCTTCTTTGAATATCTTCATGGTGTTTTGAGAGATAAGCCGCTTCACCCATATAAGCAAGAATCAAACATGGATACACCAACAATGTGAAAGCAACCTGTCATTACTAAAAAGCAGTAAGAATGGAAGAATCAAAATGTAAAGGTAAACGCCAAGTGAGCCCGTAAAACCAAGAATTTACCTTGATTGAGAGCTGGGAGAAATGACCCAAGTTAGCAAACATTGCCTCCGCCCCTACAACCAAGAAACCAGAAGTGGTGAGGAAAGAAGTCATCTATCTTCTTTTTAAAAGAGTGCCATATCACACACGCATGAGTGCAAACACATGCACACCTGCGCGGGCACATACGAGCGCGATGTGCGCACACACACACATGCAGAGAGAGAGAGAGAAAGACCTGTAATGCACAGGATCACCCCGCCTAGTGACACCCAGCCCTCTTTACCAGTGGCTTTAAGGAACTTGAACATGTAGGATGGAGAGAGGGCATGGAAAACACTGGTATTCCAGCGAAAAATGTTGTATATACCAATCCCACTAATGCATAGAAGCCAAGCTGTAACAATGGGTGCAAACATAAAAGCCACCCTGTGTGTTCCATGATGTTGTAGAGAAAATAGCCCCACTAAAATGAGACATGATATTGCTACAATATAATCTGCATAGCCAGGAAGCATCTTAATGTTAAGATGGATATCTAATATATGAGGCGATCAAAACAACAAACAAATTTGTGCATTAAGTGCAAATACGATTGGACTCACTCTCATGAAGCTCAGTAATCTTCACTTTCACCCCTGAAACTGCCGAAAGAACTGCAGGATGAAGCAAAACTTAGCAAGTTGTCAATTTGGCCCAAACCAAACACGAATGAGATATAATAAACCAAATTATTTCTTGTTTATTTCTTTCAGGAAGTAAAAGAAGCATGGTATATAAATTATTATGTTATGTTGAGTGGAAGAAACTTTCAAGTTTCTAAATTGTGAAGGACAGGTTAAGAAACCGCAACCATGCTAGATACATTTCATAATCAATTTATCTGAATAGAAAGAACCCATTTTAATTTAATAGCCATTGCCCAGTACAAGAGACATCATTGCCTTCTTGTATGAAAATTATTAACATCTGCAAACTGATAATTGGCCAGATATTCCCAACATTAAGAGTTATTTTCAGCCTACAAAAGCACTCAAGTTACGCAAATACTTTCTTTTGCAGTTCTAAATTTAGCGTTTTTTCAGCAAATTTTGTGCTTACACAAAAAAAAACACATTCAACTCAAAAAAATGAAAAACTAAGGCAACCAAAAGTGACCAAACTCAACTGCATTAATGAATAACTTCCTGCTGGAAGATATCCATTTCCATGTCAATTCCAAAAGAGAGAAAAAACTATATATAAAAAATTACAACTGCATAGATGCAATAACTCAAGGCCTCAAAGTTTTTCTGATAGAATACTATCATCACCTGAGATTGTTGGAGTTAGTATCCCATCACCAATCACCATGCAAGTTCCCAACAGCACAATCATCAAGAGTCCAAGTCGAAATCTTGGGTGTTTTTCAAAGAAAGATTTCAGCATGGAACTCTCCCATGTCTCCACTCCATCTTGCATTTTATAGGCAGACAACTTCTCATCTGCGGCTTGTTTATTGGGCAGTATACAAAGCCGAGCATGTCTACAAAGAAGAGAATACAAGGCAAAAGTACCGCCTAAAAAAAGAAGGAATAACAGCAGACAGAAGGGGTAGAATTAGTGTATAAATAATTTCTTTGTATTTTAATCCAGATAGCACCATGAAAACAGTAGGGTTTCTCATTCTCATTGTTAAACAAGAAAACAACTTTTCAGCTACATTTTTTAACAGCTCAGTTTCTCATGTGGTACCTTCGCCATTGTCATCGGCTGACAAAACAATGAAGATGTATTTAAATAGTGGAATAAGTGTGAAAGTCCAAAAGATGAAAGAAAGAACACCGAGTATTTCTTCATCATCCTCACGGAGGCTCAACTTCCCAGAAAAGGTGCTCTTATACACATAGAGAGGTGAGGTACTTAGGTCACCATAAACTACTCCCAAGCTCTGATAAGCGAGCATTAAGATGGCCTTACATGAAGTCCCTTTCCGGTTCTGATCCACAATGAAATGTTCCAAAATCAATAACGGAAGAAATCTCAATAGCATCTCACTTTCAGCATTACGAAACTACGCAGATTGTCCATGGAATAACAAAAAGGAAAAATATACTGACATTCAAAGGACAATGGTTTTTCATAGTCCCTTGAATAATAGCATACTTTGATATCTTACCTATTAAAAAAAAAAAACAGAAGAGAAACTTAAAGATGGGTATATCTATGTTCAATCGAAACTACCGAGAATTCAAAACATTACAAAAAATGGGGAATAAATGAAACTACAAAAATATGAAGGGGAGTTTAGTGAGAGCCAGAAATGGACAAAACAGTCCCTGAATGTAGAAGGAAACATAAAGTAAAAATTTAGACTTTGGAATAGAGTAACTAATAGGTCATTCACCATATCATACAGCATACACTTGCTAGTAATCATCATGTGCAATACATCTCACTGCCCTCCTAGACACTTTTAAATAATTAGTCACTCTTCCGACACATCTATTGCACATATGCATGACCATTCTAAAACTTTAGGATCTGTATCTTCTAGAGTTCATCACTCGTTTAAATATAAAAAGCTTTGTATCCAAAGAACATGCAGTCTGGTGGTTAAAAAAGTCTCCGTTTGTGCCAATTCTCAGTCACTTGTTTAAAAGAGAGCTATATAGCCATATTCTACACAAACCATAGGAACATTAAGCATATATTAGTGATAGATTTTCATAAGTATATACTAAATTTAAATTTTGAAATTTGGTTTTGATTTTAGAAATAAGAAAAAAGCAACTCTTCTCCTCTTAGTTTTTCACTTTGACGAACCTTTTCTTTACACCATATATGTGCCTTTTATGGCATCACCATGAATTTTCTATAATGAGAGCAAATTTACAATCTCAGACATGAGTATATATATATATATATATATATATATATATATATAAGGATTATATACTATGTGACCATTTACCATTATTACTAGGAGGTCAGAATCATTCCTAGCCATTAGATGTCAAATTGGATGGCTGTGTGTAACGAAGTCCAAGAAATTTTACTTTTCGAATTTTATGTCCAGTCAATGACACATTATAACCACCTGATTTAAAATTAGACAGACAAGAGTGATCCTTACCTCCTAGTATTAAAAGTAAATGGTTCCTATGTACACTTTTTCATATATATAAACTGACATAATTGAAGCTTCTTCCTCCCAGATCCAACACCTACTGATAGGAATCAATTTTTTTTAATTTGAGAGAAGGTTAATTTTTATAAATATGTAGTAAAGCTATGCTTGGAATCAAAGTTGAAAATCTCCCCAACCTTTTGTATGGAGGACAGAATATTTATAATAAAAAAGACTCTTTAAACCTAAATACATAGTAGCTATATATTGTAAGAAGAAGACTTGGATAAGTGATTTTCCAAGGAAGCCCTTTGCCAAACCATGCTTACCACTCCCAAAAGAACAGGATATATTAGGCCTCAAATTTTGAGGATGTTACCTACTGAACCTAGCAACCAACCGCAAGGGACAAATGAACTTCAGTATGAACCCTGGAACTGTATGAAACAGAATCACTCCCCAGGATTGCATATTGACTCTTCAATTTTGGACAGTCAGATGACTCAGATCTAGGTATACTCAAGAATCTTTTTTATTTTGTTCTTTATTTTTTTAATATAGTCATCTGATTATCCTAAAGTGGATACCAAAATTTCAGATCAAGAATATCCTCCTCACTAAGTCATTTTCTTGAGGAAATAACTTTCTTGAGGAGGTAAATGTAAATTTTGCTCCAGTAGGAGCATAGCATACACCCTCATATTTTATAATAAAATTGTTCTCAACTCTCGAGTTTTTCATAGAATTTTCAACATTTATATCATATAGTGTTTTAAATATATGTATAACATTGAACACAACACCGAGTGAAAAATTAGGAATTTAATTCCTTTTTGAAACAATTAGATTTATATTTCATTTCTTCATACTTCCATCATTCCATAGATCACATCAACAACATGCATGTTCTCTACACTTCAGTTACAAACTCTATACTTCACATCTGTTTTAATATCCTTGGTGCCGATTGTCACCAGTATGTCTGTGTTAGAAAAGTGCAGTAAATCAAAGATCATGCCAATACGAATCAGCAAACGAAAATTACATAACCACATAAGGCAAACGAGGAACTTGGATGAAGAAGGCAAAGGGCAATCAGAGAAAAGTATAAATACTAAATTTAATACAAACATCCCATATAAAATAGTCATCTCTCCCATAGTTTCACCGCCAATCTGAAAACGTTGATAGTTGTAGAACAAATAAATGGAACGATTGGATGTCAAGAAAAAAACACTCGTGGTCACCAGAAATCTTTTGCGAAGTTGTGCGGTCAAATTGAATAAAAAACTAATCAATTATCAATATATTGGCAAATTCTAACAATTAGCACTCAATAATGTAGACAACAACCAAAATAGCAGACATTCGAGGCGAGTTTGTTTGTTTGCATTTTTTATCGACTTTTTGTGCACTTTTGCAGATAATTTCAACAACAAAATAGCCTCATTGGGTTGGTTAATTTCTCCTAAATTATACTCCACCTAGTGGAATATGCCTTAAACAAGCAAACAGGTTCCTCTTCTTCTTTTTTTAACAGTTTCCAACTTGATTGGAGTAGTCTCTTTGCAAGACAGGGGTAACTAAAACCATTTAATATGAAAAGAAAAAAATCCATTTTTTCCATTTAGTGAGTTATTAATAATATTAATTGCAAACAATAGAAAGAAGCATTTTTTTTTCAAAAAAAAAAGAGAGGCAAAAGTCATTCTAAATGCCAAAATATATAGTTTCCTGCGCAAAATGTTTAATTGCTCGCCTCATTAAGCACATAAGAACCGGGAACCACAAAAATACACTGCAAGTATAGTGTGAGAAAAAAAAAAAACAGAAAAATACAGTGCAGGCCAGTTTAGTTTGAGAAAAAACACAGTAAATGAGGAAAGCAATCAAACGGAGAAAGCAGCCATCAAAGAATCTCCAGAAAACTGCAACAGAGAGAGAGAGAGAGTGAGGCACTAAGAGAGTGAAACCATAGAAGCTCTACAGTACCAACCCAGAGAAGAGTTTCTCTGCAAAACTCACCAGAGAAAACCCAAATAGTACAATGGAAAAAAAAAAAACAAAGAAATGGGTACCTGTAGAGCGAGGCCCCCATCTATAACTGGTGTTTCAGGGTCCATGGCATCAGAGAGCAACCATCAGAAAACCTCTGTATCTGTTAATTGGGGAGTCACCAAAAAATAAATAAAAGTCTATTTTCCATTGACGAGAAGAAAGTGAGTAAAAGTTGGCCCACTCCCACTGCAGAGTGTTGAGACCGTCGAAACGATGACGGTTTCTTTCTCTTGCTCTGTCTACGACAACACGACACGGGAAGTGAGGGTTTTTCCTCTTTGTAAGAATATGTGATTTGAATGCGGGTGATGAATCTTCTATATATGAAATGTCGATTTTCTCTCTCTAAAATTGCAGAAAGCGGGTGCCTTTTGCGTGACTTGTGTATCGAGCTTCTCACTCTCTCTAAGTCTAAACAAGACTTCTTGCCCTCTCTCCAGAATACGAGGATTCAAACTCAACTCGGTTGTGTACTTTCTTTTCGTCTACAGTCTCTCGCTCAGCATATCAGGAGCTCGGTTTCTCTCTCTAAATCATATGCGCCAAGTATATTTTTTCCCTTAACTTTCTCTCTCTAGGTAAGAGACGGCATCACTTTCTCTCTCTAGGTAAGAAACGGCATCACTTTCTCTCTCTAGGTAAGAACCGGCGTAACTTTCTATCTCTAGGTAAGAAACAGCGTAACTTTCTCTCTCTAGGTAAGAAACAGCATGACTTTCTCTCTCCAAAGTGTATTAAGAGAAGGGGGAGGCTTTTCTCTCTCTAAGTAAGAAACAGCATGATTTTCTCTCTCTAAAGAGTCAGAGAGAGGAGAGGGTTGGTTAATTTTTGGTTAGAGAGAGAGAAATCACGAAGGATGCATTTAATGCCACGCCCCACCCACCGTGCAACCGCACCCACCCACGTCCGCGCCCTCCCATTGCAATTGTATGACCCAACCATCCCTCGAAATTTCGATTTTACCTCTGTGTCCGGGAAAACACACCTGTTTTTATCGGAAATATCGTTTACAGCCTCTGGTGGTCCTTACTCTAGGTAAAATATTCCTAGGATTATATGATCCCGTGTGAGCATGCTCCCTATTTACTCCCCCTTGGGGTATGTTTGTTTGATGGTTGGAAGAAATGTAATTTTTTGTGTTTGTTTAGGAAGCTGCGCTAATTACGGGGTAATACGGAAGTCGCTACTTTTTTATTTGAACCCATTTTAATGCTTTTTCATTTTAAGTATGTTGTTTTGGAAGCCATCATAAGCCAAAGCTTTCAATACATTGTAGTGTGCTTCGTCTAACTAACAATCATAGGAAGTGCTACAATAACTGGAAGCTATAACTTTTGAAAGTCGTGGCTTCATTTATCAAACATGCTCTAACAATATTTTTAGGCTCAAAATTTGAGATGTAATCTCCTCAAACTTGTGATTAACTTCTAAAAAAATGTATGGTTTATATAGAGAGGTGGCCTTAAACGATCAAAGTATCACACACTTCTGAATGGTATCGAAAGATGTTGCTTCGGTCCTAGAAATCCTCGTAATGACTTGAAAATTTGTTTTCATAGCTAATTATATAATTGAAAGCATTGAAAATAATAGATTGAGCAAATCTATGAACACTTGAAACTCTAAAAAATAGACAATTCAGATATTTTATTACAAGATGCACTATTAACTTGAAATCCTTTTTTTTTTTCTACATCTATTCATCTTTAATTCAAGATGATTAATTGAAAGGTTTCCAGGGTAAAAAACCTCTTCTATTAAGTTTTTGAGGTGCCCCGTGTATAGTATAATGTTGACCATGTATATAATTTTTGAAAAAATATATAAAGCAACTCTTTATTCTTAGCACAAGGATGTCATAATCACTCTTATCTTTTGGATTTCAAATTGAGTAGTTGTGAGCATGTCATTAACTAGACTCAAAGTTCAAAATAAAATTTATTGAACTTTGTAATACAATTCAAACCATCCAATTTGACAACTAATGGTTAAGAGTAATTGTGATCTCCTTGTAAGAAAGATTAATGATCTTATAAAATACAAACCCATAATTTTTTTCTTTAGAAAGTAATGTTATAATATTGAATACAAATCATCCAAGTTTCCAGTAGTCAAATCTAAGTATTCAAGAATTTAAAATCTAATTATTTTTAATAAAAAAAAAACTAAACATAATTTCAAAATATATCTTAAATTTTACACTAAAAATATCCTCCCAAGCATGCCGATTTAGAATTAGAAAAAGTATACAAAGATACCATTTACTTTTAATACAAGGAAATTATAATCACTTTTTTTTTTTTTAGTCATCAAGTTTCATTAAAAGGAGTAAAGGCTTAAAGTTAGAGGTCACAATCACTTTTGTTCATCAAATTTCAAATATTATAAATATGTCAATTATTAGATCCAAACTTTTAAAAAAAAAATTCTCGAACTTTGTGATATACTTTAAGATATCCAATTTGACATCTCATGGTTAGTACCAATTATGACCTCCTTGTGCCAAAGATAAATGGCCTCATAATATCCGATCCCGTAAGAATTAAATGTGCTCGAGCACTATTCGTGCTAGAAAGAAAAGAAAATTGTTTCATGCAAGCTAGACCGCATTTCTACCTATGCAGTCCAGAAAGTATAAAGCATCAATCTTAAAAATGGATACCAGTAGGGTCCCATTTAAAAGCAATGGAAACTAATAGTCCAAATATTTTCTTACTAGAATTATTATTTTTAATTTTAAAAATTTATTTATATTCATGATCTCCATACTAGAGATGGGAAAATATGGGATTAGCCCACTAGCTCATATGAACATATGAGCCTAATGGGCCAGATTGAACCTGGATCGATCTGACGATCACATAT
>NW_006498404.1:2778153-2789476 GCF_000471905.2 Amborella trichopoda
AAATTGAACCCACCTTCTTCTAAGGATGCTGTAAACCCACTGGAAGCCGATGGATGGATTATGCAATTGGAGAAAATATTCGAGGCAATGGAATGTCCTGATGATAGGAAGGTGGCCTTCGGCAATTTTTATGTTAGAAGGAGAAGCACAACATCGGTGGCGAATGGAAAAATGAGTATTGGTCAAAGAAAATAAACCCTTGACTTGGGAAGTATTTCTAAAGGCATTTAATAAAATATATTTTCCAGATTTTATTCGAGACTAAAAAGAAATGGAATTTCTGGAATTAATCCAAAGAAACCGAACAGTTGCATAGTACGAGGCCAAGTTTACTGAATTGGTTAGGTTTGCACCACATATGATTAACAATAAGGTAAGAAAGGTGAAAAAATTTGAAAGGGGTCTCAGACCAGCTATTAGAAGCAAAATATCAGTCTTAAAATTGAGAACTTATGCTGAAATAGTGGATCGAGCCCAAATTGTCGAAAAAGATTTCAAAGATTACCAAAAGATGAAAAATCAGAAAAGTCAGGTTAGACCCACACCATCTAATTGACAACAGTTTGAAAGGGCAAACAAGAAGCCAAGGCCCTTGCCATTTCAAAGCCCAATAGAAGCATGTAAAAAATATGGGAAAAAGCATGGATCGAGCCTTTGTTATTAGAATACTGGAGCCTGTTTTAAATGTCAAAAATTGAGGCACCAGATTAGAGAATGTCCTAGCTTATAGATCTAACAGCTTCCAAAGCAGAGAGAGATAGCTCAAAAGCCTCAGATGAAGGAAAGAGTATTTGCGATCACCAAGCAAGACGCTCAGGCCTCAAAATTTGTGATCCAAGGTATTCTTATTATCTTCCAAAAACTAGCTCATGTTTTGATTGATCCTATATCTACTCATTCATTTGTGTCGCCACACTTTGCATGCCATGTAAAGGTAGAACCAAAACAATTAGAATACATTATAGAGGTAGCCACACCGATGGGAAATTCAAGTGACACCAATATAGTGTACAAATCCTGTGTAATAAAGATAGAAAAAAAAGAACTGTTGGTTGATTTAAAACTATTAAAAATTCAAGATTTTGATGTAATCTTAGGCATGGATTGGCTTTCTGCATACCATGCAAGTATTGATTGTTACAAGAAAATGGTTACCTTTAGTATTCTGAATCAACCAGTATTTTACTTCAATGGTATCAAAGAAGACTCCCCATCATATTTAATCTCCTGTATTCGAGCTAATCGCCTCCTTCGAAAAGGATGTCAAGGCTTTCTTGCCTATATCAAAGAAGATAGGAATGAAGAGATAAAATTTGGATACCACTCCAGTTATCCGAGAATTTCCCGTCGTTTTCCCTGAAGAATTGCTAGGATTACCGCCTGACAGGGAAATTGAATTTTCTATTGAATTATTGCCAGGGGTAGCCCCAATTTTTAAGGCACATTACAGAATGGTACCTACAGAACTTAAACAACAATTGGAAGAATTATTAGATAAAGGTTTTATCAGGCCCAATGTGTCACCTTGGGGTGCTCCGGTATTGTTTGTTAAAAAGAAAGATGAGACCAAGAGATTGTATATAAATTATAGACAATTGAACCAAGTGACAGTGAAAAATAAGTATCCATTACCTAGAATTGATGATTTATTTAATCAATTACAAGGATCACAAGTGTTTTAAAAAATTGATCTTAAATCTGGATACCATCAGCTTAAGATTAAAAGTGAAGATGCCCCCAAGACAGCTTTCAGAATAAGGTATGGCCATTATGATTTTTTAGTCATGCCTTTTGGATTACTAATGGACCTGCTGCATTTATGGATTTGATGAATCCGGTCTTTAAGCCCTTTTTAGATAAATTTATTGTAGTATTCATCGATGATATTTTAATTTATTCCAAGAGTCAGAAGGAACATGAGCAGCATGTAAGAATGGTATTGCAAATATTAAGAGAAAAGAGATTGTATGCAAAATTTAGTAAATCTGAATTTTGGCTTGAATAAGTGAAATTTTTAAGACATGTCATATCAAAGGAAGGTCTATCAGTTGATCCTTCAAAGGTTGAAGTCGTTGTTAATTGAAAACAACCAAGTAATGTGACTGAAGTTCGAAGCTTTTTGGGATTAGCAGGATATTACAGAAAATTTGTAGAAGGATTTTATCGAATCGCAACCCTATTGACTCGATTGACACAGAAAAGTGTGAAATTTGAGTAGACAAGTGAAAGTGAGGAGAGTTTTCAAGAACTAAAAGTTCGATTAACTTCAGCACCTATTTTAACAATTCCTGAGGGGAGTGGGGGATTTGTGATTTATAGTGATGCTTCACATAAAGGCTTGGGCTGTGTATTAATTCAATATGGGAAAATAGTAGCATATGCATCCAGACAATTGAAAGAATATGAGAAAAAATATCCAATTCATAACTTAGAGCTGGTTGCAATAGTATTCATAACTTGGAGCTGGTTGCAATAGTATTCGCTTTGAAAATGTGGCGGCATTATCTATATGAAGAAAACCTTTTGGTGAAATAATATGAAAAAAGAGGTAGCACTATTTGTGTCTAAGTGCCTAACAAGCCGCAAGTAAAAGCTGAGCATCAAAGGCCCGTTGGGTTGTGGCAGCCTTTACCCGTGCCAGAGTGAAAGTGGGAGCACATCTCTATGGATTTTGTCTCCGACTTGCCTAGAACAAATTCAAGACATGATAACATTTGGGTCATTGTGGACCAGTTGGCCAAAGCTACCCATTTTCTGCCAATTCGCATGACGTACACTTTGGATCGACTGACCCAGTTATACATTAAGGAAATAGTGCGTTGCATGGAGTTCCGGTCAATATTGTATCGGACAAGGATACTCGGTTTACTTCTAAATTTTGGACTAGGCTACAGTTAGCCATGTGGACGAGACTCACCTTTAGCACTGCCTTGCACCCCCAAACTGATGGACAATCGAAGAGGACCATCCAAACCTTGGAAGATATGTCGAGGGCTTGTGTCATTGATTTTACAGGAAGCTGGGATGACCATAATAGCTTCCAAGCCAGTATTCAGATGTCACCATATGAAGCCCTGTATGGAAGGAAATGCAGGTCACCCATTTGTTGGGACGAGGTTGGTGAAAGAAAGCTTTTGGGGCCAGAAATTGTCCAGGTAACCACAAATAAGATAGCATTA
Organism: Amborella trichopoda; assembly: GCF_000471905.2. The sequence goes on from NW_006498404.1 coordinate 2,781,333, forward strand.
AATCGAGAAAGGCTCAGGATAGCTCAGATTCGGCAAAAGAGTTATGCCGATAGCCGAAGGAGAGATCTTGAATTTGAGGAAGGTGATCAAGTTTTCTTAAAAATCTCACCAATAAAAGGCATTATGAGATTCGGCAAGAAAGGAAAGCTGAGCCCACGTTATCATCACTACGAAAATATCAACCCGACCCATCCCATATCTTGAAATATGAACCTTTACCGATCAGGAAGGACCTATCCTTCATTGAGCAGCCAATTTTGATACTGGATAAAATGGTACAAGTGTTGCGCAACAAGGAGATTCCTTTGGTCCGTATATTATAACAGTACCATTCAAGAGAGGAGTCGACTTGAGAACGAGAAGACGATATCAAAGAAAAATATCCCTATCTTTTTCAGTAATCAGCTACACAAATTTAAATGACTAAATTTCTTTAAGGGGGGGAAAATGTAACAATCCTAAACTTTAAAAAAAATTATATATATATATATATATATATATAATTCTTATAGTGTGATGGTCCATATAAGTATTATGGTCCTTAGGGACCATTACTACTTTATTAACTTTTTTCCTTTCATTACCATGTCCTTTAGTGGACGTGGGCTTTAAACATTTCATGTGTAATATAATTGTTACACGTCATGTATGAGGTGTAACTTAATAAAACAATATAATAAAATATCTTAAGAATTTAAATAAGAGAGACGAGGACTTCCACCTTAGAAAATTTTCGAGATATTTCTCTCTCTAGTCGAAACGCAATGAGCTCTTTCTTTCTTTAGCCGAATTTTTTTTATCGGAAGCTCCCTCTCAAATATTTTAGGAAAGTGACTTCATTATCTTGAAAAATAATCCGTTCTTTTTAAAAAATGAAATAAAATAAGTACTTCTGCTTATTATCATGAATTTTAGGCGCGATAAATTTTATGCGCAAGCGACTTTATTATTTTGAAAAATAATCTTTTTAATAAAACTGTGATATTTTATCTATGTTAGAAATTTTAAATGTTGTAAATTCTTAGAAATATATTTATTTATTTTTCTTGTATATTGTTAAAAAAATTTAGATACTGTAAAATTATTAGAAATAAATGTGATATTTCTGCTTTTAGTAAAATTGTGATATTTCTTTCTACTGTTTTTGAAGATTTAGACATTGTAAATTTCATGTGCAAATGACTGTCTTATTATTTGAAAACTGATAGTTTTGCAATTGATTATAGCATTGTCTGTGAAATGTTTATTTGCGAATTGACATCCCATAAATTGTGATAATTCCATATTCTTGAATTTCTATAAGAGTTTTTCTATACATATTAGATTGACAATTATGTTATAATGTCTTTACGAACTGCTACCTTTCTAAATCTGAGCCCAAAATATTTGACTGGTTATTTTTGAAATGTTATTGACAGTGACTGTTATTAATGGTTTCAGTGAAATTCATATTAATAATTTCAGTGATATGTTGAGTACATGATATTGCTATTGTCGAATGTTTAAAGAAATTTAGAAATACTTTAAGTTTGCAAGTGGACTCATCTGATTCGTCAGTGAGGTATAAATAGACCTATCCAGTACGTCGGTAGGGATTAAGTGGATTCATCCGGTACTCCGATGAGGTATAAGTGGACCTGCAGGGATTAAGTTGACCTATCTGGGACGTCGATAGGGATTAAGTGGACCCAGCAGAACGCTGATGGGGTATATAGGTGACCTACTTGGGAAGCCAGTAGGGTAATTTGTGAAATCCTTTGAATTATACACTGCCATTAAAATGTTATATGCATTTTCAATTATTCGGATTATACTTAATTATACATTTTTTAAAGTGAAATTGTTAATGCATTTATGTTAATAGATCTCCTTTTTTAAAATATTGATATCTTTCAACTATGATTATTTTTAGGATTATGATGATCACTTACTGAGTAGCCAAACTCATCAAATTATGGTAAATATTTTTTTCAGGATAACTGCGGTTTTATTTTGAGTGCTCGTCAGGATCAACTCTGGAAGATATTGTAGTTGTGCTTAAACTTTCTTTTGTTACTTTGTTATAATTCGCCACTGTAAATTTGTCCTATCAAGAGATGTATATATGTTTTGACTGTCACATCTCAGGAATATCAGTATTGCAAATTCCTGGGGCGTGACACGTACCAAGACTTGGACCTAGACTCAACCGGATTGGGATCTAGACCTGATTCATATATCCAAATAATGTATGGGTCGAAGATTTGAACTCAGACCTAACCCGCCGGATTTAATTTTTGAACCTATACCCAGATTTAGATTAGATCGAGCCCTGCGTCGGGTCTGTTGCCACCTCTTGAGTGTTGAGGAAGCTTCGTTTGTCACCTTCCATGAAACAACGACACACAAGCAGCCATCTTACTCTCACTTCAATACACATTACATAAGTTTTAAAACGACGAGGAGTATAATCATAAAAAAATATCATTCAAGGGGTCACCTCTTGCAAAATCATATAAAATTATTCAAGGGGGTTAAACTATCACAATTGACGCTAGAGGATTGATTTTTAATTTTTATTTTACTCAAGCATATCCTAAAAATATTCTCAAGGATATCTAAGGAGTCTTGAACAAGCAAGAGCATTCAGTTTCATTAAGAGACCCCAACTGTTTCATCAAGAGACCCAAACCGAATGATGAGTTTATTTAGACATATTTAACAATATTTTAAAATGAGGTACCTAAATGACATGAAAATTAAAAAAATAAATCCGGTTTTTTTTATCCCTCAATAATTCTATGACTAAAAAAGCTTATATAAAGTGGTGTCCACCTTATACTGTAGAAGTAAGTTAGACCTCAAAAGCTTACTAGAAATGGTTGTTCTGAGGCCGGAAAACCTCCAATCGATCATGTCAACCTAAACATGTATAGATAGGAAAAATAAAAGATTTCAAAGTCTTAGAAATAATCCATTGTGTAACACATTATCTCGACCATCCATTTTTACAATTTTTAAGTACTTATATATATAATCTAAACCAAAACATGACTTTTTGAGCTGCATTCCTACTGGGAACCTATTTCCCACTAATCTACCAAAAAACAATGTGCCTTATACAAACCGCACCTTTATGTTAAAAGTTTTGACCCCATAGATAATATCTTCTCATATCATATCATGTAACGAAGGCTCCAAAGAGAAGTTCTACCTCCACAGTGTTCCTTTCATACGGGTGATTTTTCTCTTTTTTGATTTTTTTGGTAGATCGGTGGGGAATACCGACCCCTGTCCATTTTAACAAGAATTAGTAATTTTTGAATACATCAATGAGAATGAAAACCTAGACCGGTAGTTGAAGCTTATGGCCCCTGTTGTTGCTTCTACGATAAAGAGTTCCAAAAAGAGAAAAAATTCAAATATCTCCCTTTATGTGGTTCAGAGAGAGAAAATTCTGTATTCGTCGTGGCTTAGGGCCATGCCTTTTGACTATCTGAGAGAGAAGTCCCGAGTAAGAAGTTGCAGCGTTGTTTTTGTAATGTATTTTTTTACTGTCAATTTTTAAGATTTTCAAGTTTTCATGAATATACTCAATCTATATTATTTTTTAAGATTTAAATTTTATAATTAAACATAAAAATACATTTTAAAGCTACCACAAATATTTCTAACACTGAAACTACAAATCTGGATACTATTTGAGGGAATGCTTTACCGATTGTTTAGGGCCTGGGCTGTACAGAAACCGCACACGTTCAGAAAAGGAGGGAAGGGGCTTTCAGTTTTAGTAGAGAGAGAGAGAGAATTTTAGAGAGAGAAAGCAATGTATGTGGGTGGTCTCCCTTTGTGGATTTATGAGGATAGGCGGTGAAGAAATGGACGGAAGAGGGTGTCGTTGTCAAATCTTTGGTTGCGGGCCACCCATATAACTCTCTTCCGAACACGCCACCCCCACACCGTCGCTTTCTCTCTCCATCGCTTTTCCCTCCCTCTCCCATTCCAATATATTATTTATGGCCAGGGCCGGGCCGGGCCGACGTAATAGGACTGGTCGAATCCTGATCCAGCCTTAGCCCTAGCCCGACCCAGCCGTACCTCGAGTCGAAGTTCCCTAGCTCAGCCTGGCTATATTTTGTAGCTCAAGCCCTGGTTCGTTAGGGCTCCGAGCAGTAGACCACTAGCCTATTGCCACCCTTAATTTATATGCTTCACTTACCCTCCTCTCTCTAAGATTCCAATATCAAAGTTTGTTTCAAAAAACATACCACTATCAAGGTCCCCTTTAGCGGCATTAATACAAAGCTTCTCTCTCTAAAAGGCATTGCTACAGGCTTGCCTCAACTTTTCTCCACTTTTAAAGTAGTAGTAATGGACGCGACTCGACCCTCGGTCCGACTATAGACACGACTTTGGGTCCAGGTATGTGTCCAAATCTGTCTGGGTCCAACCTTACTTTACCCATACCTGTATTTGTAGAGCATATGATGACAATCATGTGTCTTTAAGCGTGTTCATATTGTTACAATTTTTACAATATTTATCGTATTAGCTCATAGTCATAGAGTATATGATACTAAAAAAAATGGCAAAAAAAAAACCATAAACATAGGGTGGCGATAGACATAACCAAACTCGAGACCCAATGAATAGACCCAAGACTCACCCGATGAGTCTGATATAAATCTAAATTTTAAACTCAAATACTATTCAGATATGAGTCAGCATACCCGACCCGTCGCCACTCCTGGGGCAATAGCTTATCGATATATGACGGAGAGATGATGTAACCAAGCGAGTATGTCTCTCTTCTCTTCTATAATTGTGAACTCTCTCTTTTTCTACGTTCTCTCTCAATTATGTATTTTATCATTGTCTGCTTTCTCTCTCTAAATGGAATGGAGTGCACGGAAATGTTGAAAATAGGCCAACCCTATCTCTATTTGGCGTACTTTTCTTCCTTTTACCCTTTTGAGTTCTTCTAGTTTTACCTCTTCATTTTAAATGTCGTTCATTTTTATATCAGAATAAGGATGACTTCAGCCACCCATGGGTTTGGTAATCCACCCCAAGCAACTTTACGGAGCATTTGCGTTTGGTGAAAAAATCAGAAGCAATTCAGTCGATTAGGAAGAAGAGTGCGGATTTTTTAAAATTTAATATAAATAAATTAGATATTTATAGATAAAATGTATACAAACAATGAAACAAATTAAAATAAAAAAATTTAAAAATACATTTATATAGCTATTTCTTTGTTGGCCAAAGCCCGAAGCGGTTTGAATTTGACCGAAGGAGCCCAAAGTGATCTGAATCTGACCGACGTGGCAATACTAGGCTTCGCTTTTCTCCACTTTATCCCTAAAATCCAAAAGCTTCAGCCTCTTCAGTTGAAACTAAGCGAATTTGATAACATTGACGGAGACACGGAATCGCCCTATCAAGATTGGCAGATTTGGTAGTTACTGGTCTTGGTCTCTATTAGAATTAGTGTTTTATAGGTTTATGTAAGGTGATCATAAACCTACATTTTGTTGCAAGATGTAGTTTGTATGTCAAAAACTATATGTCGGCTTGAAAATCCATATTTAACTCATGAAATTTAAATTTTTAAAATTCGTGCAGATCGAGCAGATCTATGAATACTTGAAAGTCTTTATAATATGCATAATTTTTAGGATTTGAAATTCTTTTTTAACTTTATATCTATATATCTTAAGGTCGAGATTATTAATTGGAAGTTTCCCAACTACAAAAACTATTTTATAGTAGATTTTTTGTGTGCATCTTATTCCTTTAGTATAAAGTTGCAATCTTATCTAATTTTTCTTTTATTTTTTATGTATAAGATTGCAACCTTTTGCATATGTACATCTTGAGGTCGAGATGATAAGGCTTTTCACCATCAAAATAACAATTTTCAAAGGATTTATGAAGCGTGCCCTTTTCTACCGTTTAAGATTGCAACCATATCTAAACTTTTTTTTATTATTAAATAATCCAAATTAGCATTGAAATATCTTTTTTCTTATTAAATAGAGTTTTTCTACAGTTTGAGGTGTACCCTTTTTCTACAGTTTATGGGGGAACCAGTCCGGTAACCATAACATTCTGGAATCGGTTCGGCCCGATCGATTCCACATCCAGATCGACAATATCGATTGAAAATCGCCGGGTTTTAAAACGTTGTATATTATAGTGTTTAAAAATGCAGATTGGTGGAACGGATCGTTCACGCATAAATTTGTGACAAATTACTTTATCAGAAATACGGATCGGGTCTAGATCGGTTTGAATACGTAATCCAATAAATATTAAAAAAATAAATAACATAAAATTAAAAATAAGAATGGGGTTTTTTATGGGGTGAGGTTTAAATGGGACCTCATAAAGTATTAGACCCTCTTAAATAAATAAAAAAAAAAAACAACAACGATATTTACAAGTGTAGAAGTTTATAGGGAACCAAGAACTATATCATGCTAGAACCAGTTTTAGTCACGACCAAATCGGAAATCATCCGGTGTTAAATCAGCGGTATATCATATAAAGTCAGGGTCAGGTGTGGTTACCAAACAGGCAGCTTAGATGAGAATCCAAATCCACAATTTCAAATTTCCTCTTTCAGGCCTTGATGGGGGATTTCACAGATAGAGTTGAGAGAGAGAGAGAGAGGGAGAGAGTGAGGGATTTTAAAATTTGAATATCCCATTTCTCCAAGTCTTTGATGTGAAGGTTGGAGGACCACTTGGGCATTAATTGATGTAACTGCCATTTAAATCTTTTGTGTCAATAAGTCAAAGTCTCATATATGAAACACCAAATTTCTTCCTCCTAAAAGTCTTTGGCTGGCAAATTAGGTTTAAAGATTTGTGGGTTGCAGGAAGGTTGTTGGGATTCTTATGCCATCTCTCTTCAACATGACAAAAATCTGGCATTGTTGTCCAACTTGCTTACCTCAAACTAATAAAATTAATGATTTTCTAAGGATCAATGTCCTAAATGTAGATATCAATGACCAAAATTTTCCAATACTATGTTACTTCATTATATGTAGAATGTGTATTTGAATGTGCTTCTTACCCTAACTTTCCCTTAACCGGTTCCCATATAGCAATTGTACCATGTGTTTTTTCAGCTTTTAACTAAGATTGAATAGAAAGCAAAAGAGTTGAAGTTTTGGTTGATATTTAATCCCTCTATCCAAGTTTGAATTAAGAGATTCTCAAACATCTATCTCCACCTAATTTTATATGTGAGAGAGAGAGTCGATCTCCACTTGTGAGTTTAGAGGTTCTCAATATCTCTTTTCACCTTTTTTTATCGTCGGATGCAGTTTTTTTTAGAAAAAAACAATAAAGCCTCACTTCGAAATCTGTCAAGAAAATGCTTCGGGCATTGGAAAACTCTATGATGGTTCTAAAATAAATTTTTACCACCGATTATAAAATTTGTAGCTCAAAAAATGGTGAAGATCTTACGGATCTGTAAACACTTGAAAATAGACAGTCTACATAACATGTTATAATATAGACTATTTTTAGGGTTTAACATCTTAATATTTTTTTCACAACCATAACGGTCAAGCTTGAAATGATTGATTTGTAAGTTTTAGGACGCCATAACTACAATTCTTCGTGAGTAAGAGAGAGAGGGGGAGAGAATTTGGTCTAATTCCATATTTTTCAATTGCCTAATATTATTTTCATCATTTTTATGAAATGAACTATACTTCAATAATTTTGCATACCCTACTTTCTCATTATTGATACGGAAATTTCAAAGTATAGGACTGTGGACTTTTTCATTCTCTCTGTGGGAACTCTCTTTCTCAAGTCTACTTCTATCTCTCAAATTCCTCACCTCTCTCTCTCTCTCTCTTTTGTATCACGGGATGCTGATAGGGGAAATTTTTCAGATTTTAGAATTTGAGTCTCATGTCGGCAAAATAATTTGGTTTTCACTAGAATTTGAATTTCATGGTGTAATAAACATAGGATTTGAGACTTGACTTGATTGTTTGAGGTGGTGATATTTGTAACACTATGTCCCGAGTTGGAATTTATGCAAATGAACCATCCAAACTTAATTTCTGTGCAAATTTTTTTCATTCAATATCTTCCAAGGTTGATCTTGACAATCACTCAAAATGAATCCGCAGTTAT